>VZTM01012679.1:0-14774 GCA_013400555.1 Jacana jacana | reverse complement strand
GGCTGTGCCGCCTGGGCGGGTGGGGGATTCCAGCTGGCTGAGTCGGCTCCCGCCACCGCCGGTTGCGTGAGGGGGGGGTCCAGGTCGGCGAGCGCGGGAGGCAGGCCCGGGGCGGAGAGCTGCCCGCCGTGAAATCCGCCCGGTGGGCGAGAGGGCGGGGGGAGAAGTGGGTTTAATGGGGCCGCTGCCTGGCTTTTAAAACCCGCCGGGCTGTCGCGGGGAGTCGGGGAGAGAGCTCGTCTGCAGCGAGTAGTGGATGTGATTGAAGCACCGAGTGGCATCAGACGGCGCAGCGGGGCTCAGGAGACCTGCTCAACTGTAATTTATAGGTTACCGGCACCCTGAGGTGTTTGTATGAGTTGGCTGAGAACAGCTTAATTCACCTGCGCAAACGGCGCCTTACTGATTTCATTAATGACGGTGTTTAATCTGTGTGGAGCGATACACAGCTCCGTTAATTTGGCATGCTGCACGTGAAGAATGTGACTGATGATATTTCATGTAAGAGCTCGGAAAAGCAGTAAGGCAGCCTTGCATGCTACTCCTATGTTTTCACCTCTAAAATCCTAGCTTCATTTTTTATTTAATCTGTATAACCCCCTGCCTTTCTGCGTTTGCAGAGCTTTCCATTTGAATTGATTTGCTTTCTTCAACAGCTCACGGGTCTCTGCTTTCCCTCACTGGTCCCTTCTTTCTAAATAAACTGTAGAAGAACTTCAGAGGCAATAGCTTTCAGTGATTTTTGGAGCTCTTCCTTATGAAGAAGACTGAATTGTTCAGACAATAGCGATGGGTATCTTTAGACCTCAGTCATCCTCAGTACTTGAATTCGTCATTTGTTGCTTCAGGGTTTTTTTTTTTTACAGTTAGATTTATTTGGATGAGTCTTTAAGTTCATCTCTAATTCATGTGGATGATCAAATCTCTGGCCTCACTTAGAATTAACATGAGGATTTTACTAGATGTCACTATTTTGGATTGAGTAAGTCTTTTTGGGTAGTTTCTTTATTTGTATTGAAAATGTGTGATGGCATGTAGCTTCTAAAAGCTGTTTTAAAGCAACAAGTAATATAGGCTTTGGAATTTGATCTCGTAGAGTTAGGGTAAACGAATGAATGAAAGTCATTAGTAAACTGTGCCTGTTTATTCATTAGAATGGAAAGGAGTAAAGCAGTAACCTAAATGGTAAAAAGTTGATTTAAATTATTTCACACTCAGAATAGCTTTGGTCTTTAATGTGAATGTGTTTATATTTACCTGTGTACCTTTAAAGGGAGACAGAGGAAGTCTCAGAGCTGCAGAGTGCTGTCAACTGGCAGAGCGCATCAAGGAAGGGTTGCTTATGTTTACTCTGTTCTTGTTCTTCTCTTTAGACATCCACTAGCAGTCTGTATTAGAGACAGGATACTGTGTTAGATGGACCTTGAACCTGAGCTGCTATGGTATTCTTGTATTTGTAATAAAATGTTTACTCTAGCATGCAATTTGGAACTTAATTTTGAAATTAGGTAGGTGTCAGACCTGTAAGTTTTTAAGAATATGGTGTAAAAGTCAATACTAGCGTAGAAAAAGCAGGCTAATGAATGTACTATTACTTTGGATACTTATTTGTATTTTTGTTAACGTTTATAGGACATCCCAACTCCTGATAGGAAACAGTCACAAGTATGCTTTTTAAGTGGCAACTTCCAGTGCTTTCCTGAGTGCCTTGTGGGAGTACTGTGCTTCTCACGAAGACGTAGCTGTTGGAATCCGCTGCAACTCCCATCTGTTCTTAAGATGTTGCAACGTTGCCTTTCACTGAGCTGCAGCCTTCGTTCTGCTTTCCTGTGCTGAATCTCTTCTTTTTATGTGGCAAGCACCTGGGCACCCATGAGCCTTTAATCTCCAGCATATGGAAGGGAGCAGAAGGGATCTATAAAAAGTAGTTCAGGAGCATCTTCCCTCTAAACTGGTTCCTCTGTGTTAAGGTTTACTGTAGAACTTGCTATGATAATAAGTAAAAGCAGGAAAAGTATTCGGTCTTGCTGCTGGCAAAGTGTCTGTCGGTTGTCTTCTAGAGTATCTTCTGGGAAGATGTGATGAGTTAAGCAAATTTTACCATCTAGAGCTACGTGAATTATGTGTAGGAGTCATGAAAGCTTCCCACATAGTTATACTAATGCAGGTTAATCCCAGCCTGTGTTGTTTATACTCTTCCTGACCCCACCTCCTGAAAAGTTTTCATCCTGGGTGCTACTGCTTCATCTTCATTAAGGAAAAGATGCAGTATATCAACTCGTCCCTTCCTAATTTTAGTCTTAGAAATACAATAATGTAACAGGCTTCATTTATACCTGCTTTCTGTGGATCATGGTGTTTACATCACAAGCAGTATTGTACTGGCCTAATACAGTGCCTTGCCCTGTATTACAGAAGTAGAGATGGGGAACAAGCATAATTTAATACGCTTCAAATAACGTTTATAGTGCAGTATCCTTAACATCCCCTGACAGTTCAGATGGCTAACTCTGTCCCATGCCATATTGGCTGTATGACAGATCTGAGAACAGCTCTGTGTGTTTTACAGAACCATTTTTAAGCATTACCATGAGGTATTCAGTGAAGTTCTTTGAGCAAGTTTTCCAAGACAGCGATAAATGATACAGGTACACTGACGTGCTCTTTGTTTTGGCTATCAGGTTTGCATTTAGGAGAAAGCCAGAGGAAAGCAAAAATAGCACATGTGAAGATGCACAAAACTTTTCTTTGGTGTTCTTGAATGCTGCCAGAGAGCACAACTTAAATTTTCCCCCACTTTGGAAGGCTAACAAATTCCACGTGTTCTTAAACAACAGGATTAACCAGACTAGTTTCCAGAACTCCAGGTTTTGTCATTAAAACTGTTTATCAATCTACATTATGAACCACGGGTAGGATCACCCTTATCTCCCAGTTGTTAGCTCTGGAGAAAAGATGAGCTACTAATGTAAAAGGGATCACATGTTGTTACTGTGGCCAACATCCTGGGTTTTTGTGGCTCTTCCATTCAGCTGTGAAGGCCAATATGAGCCCACTATTGCTCTTCTTATGTTATTTACATAAAATGACAGGACAAGTTAAAATCCAGCCTAGAGAGTATCCCCTTAAAGTGTGTAATATTTTTAAAAAAGCATATTTTAATAGAAGAAAAATAAATCAACCTTGGCAGTTGTTTGCTAGTTTAAAGAATGAAAATTCAAGCTTTCTTAGTTCTCAAACCATGTGCAATATAGTTAAGGATGTAATAAGATTACAACCAAAAGCTCCTGAAATGAACTCATTGTTTACATCCTCGATAACATCAGTATTTAAAGACAATCATTGAACTAATCCATAAACTAACTACAAACTGTACTATGAAACTGTGTATATCAACATTGTAGTTTGCAGCTTGCAGAAGAGAGAGTGATGTATGAACACGGAAAGAATAGACGTGTCTTGATGTTTTCTACCCTGTTTTGGCTGTTAGATTCTTGCCATCCGTACAGCAGGGTGGTGGATCTGTTTGCCGTGTGTATCCTGTGGTCTGCTGCTCCATCTCTGCTCCCGCCATTCATTGCCAAGAGGGGACATCAGGCATTTTCAGTTTGCAGGAGGAGTAGGCAGTGCACAAATGCCAGGTGGAGTGTTGAAAAAGACTTTTGCAGAATGTCAGTGTGCACAGTTAGTAATGGGTTTGAGGTTATTGCTAATGTTCCAAAGCAGAGTGATTGGCTGTCATGAAGCAAAGAAATGAACATCTTTACTACAACCATGAAGTCACAAGCACTTACAGGGTTTTCAGTACAGACCCATAAAGTGCGATGGAAGGAGGCTGGCACCTAAAGTTTTGTACCAGAGCTTGCATGTTGTTCACATATAAAGCGTGGTTATGCACCTGTGAAGTCTTGCAGATGTTTATATGTTAGATACAGCTTAGCTGTATCCATTTTGAATCATTATTTTGCTTAATTACCGCTTTAAGATCAATTTGTTTAGGACAGGCATGGAGGCAGGACAAATTTGCATGTTGAAACCCTCTCTACTTCCAGCCTAAATAAGTCTCTTCTGACCTCTTATTTCTGCAGAGCTTCATTGAGAAAAAGTTGTTGGGAAGTTGACTACTTGAAAATTATGCTGCTAATACTTAGAACCCAAGCATGAAAATATGTAATTTTTCCAGCACTGAATAGAACCAATGTCATGTTACAATTAGCCTTTCCTTTTTCCTTCAGGCTTCATAGATTCTCAGTCCAGTAGTCTGGAAAATGCCTATCTTAAGTCACTGTTGAAGTGAAGACAGCCATCCAGGTAGGCTTACCTACTCTTTTACCCACCGCTTCCTGATACTGGAATAGGCTGTCACTTGTTTTCTCTGGTCCTGTGCAACGTGTGGATTAATGTGACAGACCAAGAGTAATTTTATATCATGTTTAGTATTAATAAAGCTGTGAAACACTGTACTTATTTGTGGTCTAACTATTTTTAATTGTGTGTTGCTTTTTCTTGTAAAGACAGCCTCTGGGGTTTTTTTGACTAAATTTTCTTATATTATTTCATTATATTCGATGGTATAAGTTTCAAAAAAGTAGGAAAGTGTATTGCTAATACAGCCAATGCTTAATGATGACTGACTACAAAATAAGATGTGCTATAAATTTATAAACGAGTTTAAGAATGTTTGTGCCAGAGTGAAAGTGCTCCAGAGCTACTAATTATGTCGCAGAACTTGGGGACATGCACATCTGTTTATATGAAGAGCACAGAAGATCTTTAATATGTTCGTAATGTATTGTTTACTGGACTTGAGCTACTGAAGCTGTTCCAGAAAGAACAATGTAATTTCAGATGTGAAATGCAGAGCTGCTGTTTCACAGACAATATCCTATGAATACTAGCTAAAGAAATGGACGTGTCATTGCTAATTATTAATAAAAGAGAGTGGAATATAATTATTTCACACATTATATATGGCCATATTAGAAGCTTCAACTGATGGATGGAGAGTGGGGTTTTTTGTGTTTGTAGAAAACACCTAGTGAGTTCATCTGATAGAAGGCTTTGCTTGTTTTTAATCACGGTCCAGGAGAGTTGTAAAAAGAGAACTGTTCTAAAGAAACAGTCTTAAATTTCTTCTCAGAGGTTTGACAAATACAGTAATGAAGGGTTTTAATGGCTTACCAGTTACTGTGATAGAGGTTTTCAGTGAATAGCTGTTCATGAGCAGTTAATTATCTCATTGTAATCTGGGTCATTGGTGAAGCTGTGAACACAGTCAACTTTTGTGTTAGGGTTGCACTGTGAGTGAAGGGGGAATGCTGAAGCTGCATCATGTTGAAACTAGCAGCACTGAAAAAACAGACCAAACCCAACTTCTGAACGAGCAGCTTGCTCACTTGTTAAGATGAATAGAGGGTAAGTCTAATGAGAGTAAGAAATCTCTACTTGGTAGGCCATATCGAAAAGTCCTTGCTCCTCCCCTAATGTTCTCCCTCCCACCAGCCCAAGGCAAGTTACTGCTGCTCCCACCAGGACAAACAGCAGCCCTTTGTTAGCTGCCTGCCCAGGGCACACCCTGTCCTGGCTTTGCTGCTGCTCTCCTGCCATCTGTGGATCCTAGAGGTCCTGAAAGGTGCCTTTTGCTGCCCAATCTCCAAGGTTAACCGATTCAGTAAGTCTAGGTTACCTCCAGTACCTATATAGCTAACCTGTAACTTTGGTCCTGCCAATTTAAGTTCTGGCATTTAATTTCCAATGGGGAAAGAAACATTCAGTCTGCACCACAGAGCTGTTGCAGGTTTCTTGTTCAAAGACTGATTACTTCTCCAGAGATCCAAATCTGTTACTTTAATAATGTCAAAATTAGACGTGCTAGAAATTGTGTCTTGGTATTAAGAAGACACTGGAAGGACTGTAGCCCAGCAAGTCTGGGACTGAGCTGCAGTGCATGGTTCCCTGCTTCGAAAGCTTGTCGCGCGTTTGAAATACGATACAACACTGACTTGGACCACCTTCCAGCTGCCACCACCAGTCTGAGCAAGGGTATCAAAATGGCAAACAAACCTCAGGGGATAAAACTGTGAATGGCATGCTTTGAGGTAAGTGCTGAGTGGTGCCTTTGGTCCCTCCTCTGACTGCTGTGAGAATCACATGTCTCACCTGACCTCTTCCAGGTCTCAGGGCCCAGACACCCTGGATGCTTCTCAGGAAAGAGTATTCCAACTTCAAGAAATGTCGACGGTTAAAATGAAAAGAAAAAGTGATGTGTAGTGGCTGAGTGTTGAGGCAAGATAGAACTCAGTCATCCAGCAAACACATTTTTGGAAGGAGTGTAGAGAAGACAGTTGTTGTCCTTTCCTTAGAACCATGGCTACAGTTAGCAAATATTGCAAAGCTGAAAACGTCACGGTTTTTTCTGTGTTCATTTGTTTGTGCTCATTTTTCTCTGTTCATTTCTGCTTGAAGATAAGTATTTCTAGTCATGGTTGGTGTGCTAGGACATAGACTGAAGGAGAAATTATGACTAGAAATAGCAGATTTTAGGACTGCACAGTGAAGGAAAATGTCTTCCTAGACTGTTAGATCTGGAAAGTTCTGCAGTGAGTAATATGAAGGGAAGGATTCGCAGGGCGGTTACTGGAGGAAATGGGAGTCAAAGGAACAGTTTGACAATTGAAAAAGAGTTGAAGACTTTATTGTGCCAGCTGTAACCATGTTTTGTTTCCTAGAAGTTATAAAAACTGTTTTCTAACCCTATGTACCATAACCAATATAAATTATTTTAACTCCTACTTTGATGATAAATATGCATTTATTATTTAATAACGATAGTTAAGATTCATTAGGGCTTTTTCCTGAACTTATTCACAGTGATAAATTTCAAAAGGAGAAAAAGTTGGAGTGAGCAACAGAAGGGTGTTAGAGACCAGTACAGAAATTTGGCTAACAGGAAGAATCTGTAGCTGATGTAGCTGTAGAGGAAGAGTTTAAATATTTTAGGTACAGAAGGACAGTGTAGCAGAGTTGTAAAACATTTTTTTCCTGGATACATGGTTTAAAAGTAATGCACAGACATTAATATGATGAATATTTGAATTTTGGAAAAAACCAAACCCCCACATTGCACACAGCACAGGACACCTAGGTAATGCCTGTTAGGAAAGGTTTGCAAACTCAGAAACCTTTTCTGTCAGTAGGATTTGGCAGATCCACTAATTATATTTAGTAAGTTATGGAATACCAGGGAAACCTGTGACACCTTGCAAAATCCTACTTTTCTTTTCATATTTGGAGAACTGGAGTATAACCCAAATTATCCTGGTTGGTTATCACCTCCTTAACCTACTGGAAAAAAAAAGTACAGAGAAACATAATAACCAACGTCTGTAACATGAAGACAGGTAGTCTCAACCCAGTACCACTTTACCAGTGGTTCATTTCTGGCTCAGCAAACCAAGGGCATATTAGAGTTGTTATTTTTTTATTGTTCAGAATTAAAACATCTTGTAGGGAGGTAGGTTTTAGTTAAATACTATTTTTACTGCTCTGTGAACAGAGGCAGAGAGCAGCTGTAACACTGTTTATTTCTGTAACTTTGTTGCGTAGGTAGAAAAGTGTAATTGGCGGTGACAGTTGAGTAAATGCTACTTCATTAAGGTTGAATTTACATTCTCAGACTTTCAGCTCTATCACGTTATTTAACGAGCTCCAGCTAGTGGTTTTGGCTTCCTATGGGTGATAGCAATTAATTTTGAAAGAAAACAGGAGGCATTCTGGTTGCTTTATTCAAGTACTGAATTTACCATTTTACATGCTTCTAGTTTACATCAGAGAATTAAATGTCCCACTTTATTAAATCAGTTATTCTGTCTTGTCTAATGCTTTCATCTAGCCTGGATAATGCATTAATATTTAAAATGTATATATCAGTTCAATAGACACATGCATTACCTATCAAAACACTGCAGTTTATTAAAATAAACCTGCAGCCATCACAAGTAAAAGTCTCTGGAATGACATGTGTTGCCCCAGGCACACTGTATGTTTTCATAAGCTGCTCAGCTGAGATGGTGGCAGTACTTCAGGTAGAAGAAACACCTTCTTGAATGGAGTATCTGTAGATTCCTGAACAGAAAATGTGGCATGTACAATTAATATAGCAGAAGACTAACGGGCTATAGGAACAGGAAAGTATTCATTGTAACTGGACCTTCTCTGGCTGTTCAGTTTGTATTGGCAGTTCCCTGTATGCCAGAGCAGCTACATGTATTAATTGAGATTTCTTGTATTTGCCCACATCGAGAAAATCTAAATAACAAAGTTATCCCCAGTTGTCCAGAAATGAATTTTTATCTTGTCTTGTGGTACTCGTGGCTAGATATTTGTTCAGCTTCTAGTTTTCAGCTTATGTGGTTCCTCATGTTTGGAATGAGAATAGAGCGTGTCCTTCTCCCACTGCTGCACGGGGCATGGCAAGAGCTGCTGTGGTCTGCCTGGAGGATTCCAGCACACTCTCTTGCTCCTGGCTCCAGGTCTACAAGGACAGTGTCTTCTCTACAGACCAGATGTCTTTGTCCCTTTCCTTGCAGTGGGCTGCTTCTTGTTCACTGGCTGGTCAAATTCAAATGCTGATTTCCCTTCTCTAGGTGTGCATTTGAGAGGACAGTAAGCAAAAGGGTAAACTTTCCTTTTGTGTTCTCCACTTAGTGCTGACTTTATGACCTATGTCCATCATATGTGAATTAGGTGAATTAAAAGCATAACTTTATCCTCTTCCCTTTTTGAACAGGGCTTGTTTTGGATTCTCTTAACAAACGTTAGTGCCTAGCTGCTGTTGCTGCCCTCTGTCTTCTGCTGCATAATGGCAATTGTCATCTTCCTCCATATCACTTCTGCTGCTTTCAAAATGAAACTGATTTCTCTGTAGTTCTCGGAACAGCTTTTAGAGACCTTTTATGTAATAACACACCACTCTGAATTAGTAAGTAATGACATGACCTTTCATTCTCCAAAACTCATTCTTGAGTAGTATGCCAAGATACTATCTCCCCATGTGAATGCTGGACTAGGGAGATGAGTTTTGATATGGGCGTGCACGCCAGGCACACTTGATAGCCTTGCTTCCCCATGGAGGAATGAGAGCATGCCACAGCCGGAGTGAAAGCCTCACGTCTGGTTACTTTGTGCCAAATGTTGTGATGGTTGTTACTATGTCCTGTTTTCTTTGGTGGATGTAGACTTTAATAGGAAAGTTAATCCAAAAGCCAGTGTTTACATTATTGCAAAGGCACTTAGACATTTAGAAACTAGAAGTTACAGATATGTGGGAAGATAAAAATTTCCTCTTATTGATAATTAGATATTTTTTTTTTCTGAAAATTGGATGTTTCCATGCATAAACTTTCTCTTTTATGCACACTGCTATTAAAAAAAAACCCAAACAATTGTATAGTGTATGTACTGAAGTGCAAGTCAGCCCTCGCAGCAGGGAGACTGAATCTGTGTGTGTGACCATGCCTCTGACTGTTACTTGGAGAAACATTTGATCCTGAATTTTAGATATCTGTTGCAGCAAACCTTTCTCACTAATGAGTATTCCATGTTTCTTTGACAGTGAAGCATTTCTTAGGCCAAGGAAAAAAAGTGAAAATAACAATGAGGAGAAGAAAGGAAAATGTCAGGTGCTCAGCTTTCTTTTACCAATATCAGCGCGTTCTTCCTGAACTTGAGTTTGAATAGAGTACTACTACTGTTTGCCCAGAAAAAGTAAAGCTAAAAGAAAAGCTCATCTAATCTAATGCATCCTACAGGAATTCTGTAACTAAAAGAGGGATGGTAAAAACTTTAATTTAAAGTCTCTTTTCTATGGAGTTAAGGGATGAGCTATTCTGGTCTCCAAGTAAGAAATCAGCTTCAGCATATGAGTTAATGTCATGGTATCACCATCTAGGTCAGTGGTTCCCAGTCCGTAATTTGCATTGTCATGACACAGTGTTTCTTCTGCTTTTCCTTTGTTGGACAATACTGAAGAGAGAATAGGATGGTCAGGCTGGCTGTGACTTATTATGATAGTCCTTGACTTAATACTGAGGCCTTGCCTCAATGTAACTCAACCAGGCTGTGTTCTGGTAGTTAACATCAGGCAGATTTATTTTTCTATTGCTTGTGTCTCATCAGAGGGACGCTGATTTGGTATTTTGTCACGGGAGTCTTTGGCTTATGACTTAGCATGTGATTGTACCAGCTGTCAGAATGACCTATCTAGTTCATAGAACTTGGAATTAAATATAAATGAAGAAAGGGAAAAAATAAAAAAATATGAACAACTGGCTAATAAAGAATGCAAGTTTGTGTGACTTCATCACCCTGAGACTTGGCATAAACACTTGACTTGAGATCCAGAATTTGTGTGCAGGAATTACCCCAATCCTAGTTCCAAGATAGTATTTCAAAGAATTATTGCTTCAAAATAATATACTAAAACCCACTGTGCCACCTGGGACATGGGGTTCCTTTGCTGTCGTTGCAGTGGCATAGCAAAATCATTCAGGCTGCCCGGAAACCAGCCAGGGGTGATCAGAGGAGAGCAATCGGAATATCTGATAGGGAAGTCTGTAACTTGTGTGTGGGTGCATCTTGGAAGAAGCAGAAGGCAGAAAGCATGTGCATTTTGAGATAGGTGCGATTCTTAACGTCTGCCTGTTTTCTGAGTGCTCTAAGATAGTTTTGTATTGACAGCTTTTCCTTTTGTATGCCTTGCAGTCTTTACAGTGTTTCTGAAAGTTCAGTTTGCCTATTTCTAATGCTTACCTTAAAGTGAAGACCTTTTCTGATACAAAAGAGTCTTGCTAACTTTATTCCAGTTTAAGATAAGTTTGTGCAAAATTGAATTACACTTCAAGGAATTTGTGTTTACAATTTGTAATATTTGTAGGAATAAAAACTGGTTCAAGTAGATTTCATCCTATAATTTAACTGCTTTTGTGTCAGACTGCTGATTGTCAACATTTAAGTGTCATAATGCATGTCTATTATATTGCAGTTTTGTAATTTCATATCTAATCTGATAACTGTTTATGGACTGTTCTAATTATTTTGCTAAGATAAGTTTCGGTTGTCTTATTAGTATCCATTATATCCCTTTTTGTATGTGATGGGGAGAAACGCAGCTAAAATTGAGATGAGTAAGCCCATGTGCTGGTACTAGAGAGATGAGCTGGTGGATTACGAGGAGACTGTTACACAGGCCAAGGAGCAGAAATCCATTTCTTACTTCCAGACAAAAAATGATCAAAGGCTGGAGGTGGAACTGCAACGAGGATTTGAAAGTGGTCATTTGAGCTTTGCATCTGTTACTAAGGACCAGCTTGCTGAGATTAGTGGGGTAGGTCAAGTAAAGTATGTCCTCTTATGCTCAGCAGGGCTACTGGGAAGTCCTTGGAAGTATCTTCTTACAGCATACTTTTTTAAGCTTGTCTGAATTATACAGTCATATGTCTGGAATATACTATAAATCAGATCTGCAGGCTCTCATAGTGAATTAAAGTGTAGGCTATTTTGATGACAAGTTTAAAAAAGCATTGCTATTCTAATATAAGCAGATGAACTAAAATGGGAGGAAAATGTGGTGGTGTGATACAAACTAACTGAAAATGGATTGTAATGCTTTCTTGCAGCTACCACGCTTTGTACTTTGCTAAGAGAATACAGCTACGGTGTGAGATTAACTTGCATAAACTTTATTGCTTGGACACAAGTTTTATTCTTGTTCTGCAAGACTTGTCTATGTGTTTAACCACAAAGGTTTTGCAAGGCATAAGGAGAGGGGAAATAAACTGAAAACGGGAAATGCCTTTGAATTCTAAATTTCAGTGAAACTGTGTGCTGATTAATGAAATAGTACATACAGTAAGTAGGTCTGTTGAAAAGAATGTAAGAGGTCATGCTTTCTTCAGAAGTGATCAAGAGAGGATGTACAGGAAGAGAGAATAACAAATAGCTGTAAAACAGCCTTGTTTTGGTGCAGCAATCTAGATGGTGACAAAGATTAATATCAGAACTCTTGTTTGATGGCAGCCAAACAACCTTTCTCGAAGGGTGTTTAAAGTACTTACTTGAGTAAAAAGTAATTTATTACAACTTAACCAGGTGTTGTATAGAAAAATAAATAAAAATACCTATACTTTGCTCATTTATGTTGTCAGGTAATTACCTTGAGTGTCCTGAGCTTGTGTGTTATGAGGAGTAGTGAATGGGTGTGCCTGGGTTGCCTTCGATGCTGAGCTGATGAGTGCTCATACTTCCCCGTCTTCTACAATTCACTCAGTTGTTACGTTTCAGTATGTGCCTTTAGAAGGGAACTGCAGGATGCATGGTGTGATCAGGGACTCTGCAAATAAGCAGGTGGAGTCTATCAGCCAAAAGTATTTTGTGGTTTGTTGTCAATTTTGGATATGTTGCAATAATAAAACAGAGATATAAAAAGACCCCCTAGCCAGGGTTGTACCTGTTACTGTACAGCCTTTCTTAGCCTGAAGGACTTGTAGAGGTCGTAATAGTCTTTATTAGACTAACTTGAATACTTCTTTATGTTTAGATGTCAAGCAAGTTGAAAGGCTGGTGTGCTTGAAAGACTGGTATCTCTTTCAAACTATAAAGCTTAGTCTGATAGAATCTGTTATTTCTGTGGAACAGTTGTGTCTAACCAATTGTCTTAGACCATCATGGTTGCTGCAGTTTTTCTGGTTAATGACATGTGGGCAAAAATGGTGACTGGAACCTTTTAGTAGCAAAGCAGTTGACAACCAGTTTTGAAGCATCCTGTCTGGTCTGAACGTAGTAATGGCTGTAGCAAACAAAGAGCCTCTTGAGCATGCTAGCTGTGATATTGTTTCAGTGAGATGATCTGCTGCCCGTGTGCAGAATGGTAGGGGGACAGATGATAGGACTGGCTAGTTGCGTGGAGACCACATAAGCTGAGCTCTTCCAGATTTTGGGAGCAAGTGCTGCATGAGAGGCGTGTGCTTTCTGCAGCTCTTGTTTGCAGAGGGAGCACATTTTCAGTGTGAGGTGATGGATCTAAGACATTTTGTGAATGTTTGGATCTAAGACATTTTCTGAAGTTTATTCTGGGCAAAGTTTGTCCTGATAAGGTATTAATACCTGGTTTTGCTTTCTGTGGTACAGTTATTCTTGGGTATTGCCTGACAGATGGTTGTGTCTTAGGCTTGTATCGGAATGATGTTATTGGCTTGACAGTTATTGTTCTCTTAGGAACACGGGACAGGAAAGGACCTCCCTATTCATCAAGTTTTATTTTCATGCTCTTGTAGGCTTTATGTCATACAGTCACAGACATATGGAGAGCTCTCTGAAAAGCAGCTGGGCTTTTTCCCCTCACTACTTTAATTAGAAGCCTGTTCCAATGCTAAATTGCCCTAAACATGAGGAAACTGCTTGTAATGTTCAGCCTAAATTTATTGGTAAAAACCAGTTCCTGTACCAAGCTTGTCCTTTGATTTTAAATAGTTTTTTTCTTATTATTTTGTAATTATCTCAGTGTGTTTATATACATCCCGTGCTTTTCTGCTCAGCTTTACTTTTGCTAAATTAAGGCTAACTCCTTGCAGTCTCCCTTTAGTTCTGCTGAAATACAGAGCAAAAGTGAGGTGTGGGTGCTCAAGAGATTTTTCAGCTTTCATGCAGCAGGTTTTTCCAGTTCCCTGAGAAGGGTGTGTCTTATTCTTTGTACTATTGCTGATAAAAGAAGTGAATAGTAGCTTCCTTGTTGTTGCAGTGCTCACACAGACACACAAAGATAGAAAATTTTGTATTTTTTTAACTCTCTGAACATTGTCTTTGAGTGGCAACGTTGATCAAACAGCAGGGACTTGCAGTATGTCCTCTAATCTAGGAATGCAGGCAGTCCTGTGAAAGTGGTGTTGAAAGGCAGATGTTTGAGTGCTTCAAGTGTGTGGGTTCCACTTTGTGTTTTGTTTTTTTCTTCAGGCTGGTAAATGTTCAAATTATTATTCTGTGGCTGATCTGTGCACAGACAAATTCTTTTTGCATTTTTAATGAGTTACTGCGAAAATCTGCGATCAAAGATAAGTCAGAGCTATTACAAAGGAATCAAAAACAGGAATTGTGTTGAAATACTTTCCTGACTAATATTTATAGATAGTTGCTACTTCTAAGGCTTTTGATAAATCCAAGTGCTCTTCAAAGTTTTATTTTCTGAAAATATTAATGGAAGATGTAATAGGCAGATACATTTTTGGGGATGTAACTACAAAATTAAAAAAAGAAAAAGTTTGGAAAAAAACCTTCTGTAGGAAGACCTGACCTACTTTTCTTTCCATTTGAAATCCTAAAGGCTGTTGTGTTGGAAAAAAATAAAACAAACTCATAAGACTTTAAAATGCAGTGGAAGGCTTTATATTCTAGATTCAAAAAAGAACTTAAGCCTTCTAATGTTCAATGCTGCAGCTCCTAAAGATTAGGCTCCTGGCTAAGCAAGTATGGAGGCAGACACCTAGGGACCACATGCTGATGAGATTCTGATTTCCTGCCTAGAATTTGAAATCAGTCTTGTGGATTGCTGATACAGTGAAACCAGTTCGAGTATACCTTACACATTCATATAACACTTGTATTAATCAAAAAATAAATTCCATACCACTTTCTGCAGTTTTCTCTTAGCAAGATGCTTTGGATAACCTCTCTTATATGTACTAGACTGGCAGTAATTATCTCATTTGTCCAAGTAGGAGGTC
>VZTM01012677.1:0-10278 GCA_013400555.1 Jacana jacana | reverse complement strand
TGTGTAATTTTTGGGCATCTAAGAATTGCTTAATTAAAAATTTACTTTATGGGGTGTCACTGAAATCAGTTTGTAGCTTGAAGAACAGTTTTTCTTTGGGTTGCTGTAAATTATTGCACAGGAATGGCTTTTAATGTGAGGAAATGGCAAAAGCATCATGTATATTCTGAGTATTTTTTGTTGCCATTGTGATTGAGAGGGAATACCTAAATTAGTGTTCATATATTTCTGATTTTTCCCCTGTTTTTGAAGCTTTTTACAGGGTTATTTATTGAAGTTTTGTTCTATGCCTGTCTGGCTTTTAAGAGAAAACGGTTGGGATTTCTGTGTATCAATTTCACGGCCATCTAGGGAGCTGTATCACTAGTGTGAATATCAAATACAGACTTTTTATAGAACCAGGGTAGATGGCGTAATGAGTTAAATGTCGCCTACTGCAGAATACTTGATTCGTGCAGAGAAAAAGGTATCTCTTTGGTGATGTGGGTAGGTTTAGCTGATTCAGCAGCTATATGGAAAAGCTTGCTAAAATTTGGAATTAAGTAGTCTAGTTGTCCATTTTAATGTTTCCTATGAGCACAGTATGTCAATTTGACATTATTTTATCTAAATAAATAATAGCACCATGACAAATGTGCTGTCTCTTTTTCCTGGCAGGATGACGATGACTACCCTTCTACAAGTTTGCTTGGCCAGAAGAAGCCGGGCTACCATGCTCCAGTGGCATTGCTTAATGACATACCACAGTCTACCGAACAGGTACATCTTAATTGAAGGCACATTAAAATACTGTTGTAGGTATTGGGGGAAAAACACGTCAAAGTTTTTCAAGTTCAGGTCTTGTCTTCTGGAAGTACAAGATGTATGTAAAAAGCTATGGTATTTTAGTTTTGTTGTAAGCTTGTTACTGGTTTCGTTAGAATTCCACTGGGTGATAAAATTGGCCCATCTGCATGTAAAGGTAATGTGGGCATGTGCATTAAAAACTTTTTTTTTTTTTTAATTTAATTTTAAAAATGGAAATAATCAGAAACCTTAATGTCCTTAATACTTCTATTTTTTTAAAGAAAATGTAATGACTTTAGGTTTTGTATTCCTGGAGTATTTTTCTGTGAAATTTAATAGGAAGTAGCATTAAGTCCCTCAGCAAAAAGGGGCAATTTTGAGAGCATGAAATGCTTTGGTATCAAGTTAATAAACTTAACTTTTATTTAATAAGAAATTCAAGTTAGAGAAGTCAAATTTATATTATCATAGCATTTTGACATTTCTGTGTAGTTGAGATTAAAAATAAAGTATGCCTGTTCAGTAATACTGGGAATTTATATGGACTTATGGTCACCAGACACTTCTCATGTTGTTCTTAACAGAGACGTGACTGACAAACTTTTTTTGGTTTTTAGTATGATCCTTTTGCAGAACATCGTCCTCAGAAGATTGCTGACCGGGAAGATGAGTACAAAAAGCACAGGCGGATGATGATAATTTCCCCTGAGCGTCTTGATCCTTTTGCAGATGGTAACTTATTTTGGCTTTTCTATACCCTTTGAGATTTGTCTTTAGCCCTTTGATTTCTTTTGGCATGCTTATAAACTTAGTTTTGTTTTAAACATTCCCTTTTCATAGAGATTTGGTTGAAAACCTAGATGCCATATTTTTCATCTTTATAATACAAGTTTTCTTTCCAGGTAGAAGGACAAGAAAATAATGAGCCATTGCCATAGAAACACAAAGGGTTAAAGGTTTCTCTTTTCATTTTGTTTTGGGTTGTGCATTATACTTTGAACAGCTTGTGTATTGAGTGCTCAGATTCTTTCAGTACCTTGAAAGTTTTCATTCCAAGTCATAAGATTTACAGGGTTACTGCTTTTGAAATGCTAGTTCTCAAAATAGAGCACCTAATTCTTACCATCCTATGTAAACTTAGGTGGTATAGCTAAAAGAGACAAAAGCAGATAAGACTTTGATACTATTGGTAGTTCAAGTCTGTTCTGATAATTTTGGAATGCGAGTTAGGAAAAGGGGTATTAGTGGGTCTGACAGAAACTTTCTTGAGGTGAGTGAGCTTCACGTGTGGCAATAAGGTGCCTGTCGGCTTAAAATTGGCAGCTATTTTGCAGGTTTTACAAATGAGAATTTCAGCCTGCATGAATTAGTAGGGATATTAATTATTTTACTTGCTTAATTGTAATTGATATAAACATGTATTGTCAGAATTCACAGGCCCATACTAACTGTCCTTAATTTCTTTCCTACAGCAGTACTGCTATATGCCAGTCCTGTCTGCATTCTTAAGGGTGCAGTTCAACACATCCTGTGTAGATTATGGTGAAAAAGTATTCCAAAGGAAAGTCCTATCAAAGCTAGTGTCAGAATGACACAGCCAATTGGGCAATGATCTTCAGCATAGAAATGTTTAAGAAGTTGATTTTTTTTTTTCCCTAAATTATAGTGCTGTACCGCTTGGATAGCAAATCTGCACATTTTTCTTAAAGAAAAGTGGTTTTCTTGCCAAGTCTTGTTTTTATAAAGTCGGGCTTCTCGTAAAGTATTTAAAAGTTTAATTAATGCAAGATACACAGCATAAAACAACATATGGTATACAAACCCCATTACCTGTGAGTATCATTATGGTGGTGTATGTACTGTATCGCCTTCAGCTCCTAATCACAGTTGTACCTTGAGAAGAAAAGGGGGAAAGTGTCATCAAACACTTTTTGGGGGTTTTTTGTTTTGGTGGTTTTTTTTATTTTTTAAATTTTTTGTAATGAAGCCCTTTTACAATATGACAGTAGAAGATCTGGGAGACATGTCCAGATTTGTCAAACTTATAAATGGGTCATTATGATAAAACATTTTAAGCATTACTTAGGTGTGCAGTAGTTATTTATAGTCAGATAACTAGGATTTAACAGCTTGCACAAGGTAATGTTTTGAATATAAATATCTTTCCAAAGTGTTACTAATGGTAAAGAGATAATTTTCTAGGCTTCTATTCTGCTGCTTGAAGTCAGAACTGCTGATGGAGACAAAGGCACGAAAGTGTACGTATTCCGGATTAGCAACCCAGGAACCCATCACTTCTGAAGACTCTTAACTGTGTTGTCATTTTATCATTTATATCGGCTTTAAAATATTTGTTCGAAACTGCAGTAGTTATGTTTGTGTTCAAACAGGTTAAATTGATCAGCAAACTGAATAAACGTAAGATACGTGTAATTTTTAAAATTTTCAATCAAAAACTAAAATTAAATGATCATGGAATAATATAATATTAGAGCAGGACAATAGAAAAGTCAATAGTTTCTGCTTACCCTGTACTCATTGTGCTCCATTCCTGTTGCTGTTCTCTTCCATAGGAGGGAAGACACCAGATCCTAAAATGAATGCCAGAACATACATGGATGTTATGCGTGAACAGCATTTAACAAAAGAAGAGGTGAGCGGAGGCTTTTCCACTTGAACCTAGTTTCATTTTACAGCCTTTGAAAGCACGTTAAGAAAGTGGGAATGGAAATTCTGTGGGCTTTTTGTCTTGACTTAAAAGTCACAGAATCACAGAATCTCAGGGATTGGAAGGGACCTTGAAAGATCATCCAGTCCAATCCCCCTGCCAGAGCAGGAACACCTAGATCAGATCACTCAGGAACGCGTCCAGGCAGGTTTTGAATGTCTCCAGAGAAGGAGACTCCACAGCCTCCCTGGGCAGCCCCTTCCAGTGTTCAGTCACTCTCACTGTGAAGAAATTTTTCCTCATATTTAACTGGAACCTCCTATGTTCCAGCTTGCATCCATTGCCCCTTGTCCTATCATTGGAGGTTACTGAGAAGAGCCTGGCTCCATCCTCCTGACACTCATCCTCAACATACTTATAAGTGTTAATAAGGTCCCCCCTCAGTCTCCTCTTCTCCAAGCTAAAGAGACCCAGCTCCCTCAGCCTTTCCTCCTGTGGGAGATGCTTCACTCCCTTCATCATCTTGGTAGCCCTGCCCTGGGCTCTCTCCAGCAGTCCCCTTCTTGAACTGAGGGGCCCAGAACTGGATACAATATTCCAGATGGGGTCTCACCAGGGTAGAGCAGAGGGGGAGCAGAACCTCTCTCCACCTACTAACCACCCCCCTTCTAATACAGCCCAGGATGCCATTGGCCACTTTGGCCATGAGGGCACAGTGCTGGCTCCTGGTCATCCTGCTGTCCAGGAAAAAAAAAAAAGTCCTTTTATTTGGAAAATTTTGTTCTGCACATGTTGAAAGTCAGTAGAATTTAAAGATGAAATTTTTGAAAAACACCTGTTCTATATAATACCTAAGCAATGGAAGAAGGAGTCTCAAAATGTTTTAGTCTGGGGTTTTTTATAGCACTTAAACTTTTTCTTGTTAATTTTCTTTGAGAGAACGAGAGACAAAAGCTAACAGAGATATGCAGTGTCAGAGATGTTTGGTTATGTCAGCTCTGTGTAAAGGGAATCCAGGGAGGTTTTAAAAGGCTTTTGTTGAAGCACTTAAAACAGATGTTACAGTACTAAGAACTGGTATAAGGTTGACATTTCATTTTAAATATTAAAAAAAAATAAAGTATGTGCTTCATTCATGCTGAGGTAAAATGTGTCTGAAACAGATGTGGAATGGTTTTAAGGCATAGGTGATAAACTGATAATACTCAAAATTCTGTGTTGTATTAATGGCTTTTACAAGAAATCAATTTAAAAACAGCTGCTCCAAACACATGGCTGTTCTGTCAGTATAGAAGAATTTAAAAAGAGAGTGACCTTGAAACTAAACCAGTAGCTAATTGCATGTTGTTTGAGCAAAACCTCAAACTACAGCATAAAAAGATACGATACAGCAGTAAAGTCTCTTAGCATGGTGTCATCTGAAGAAGCCTTCTTAAGAAATCTGTTTATTATGTTTAACTATTTGTGTCCTTGAATAGAGGGAAATTAGGCAACAACTAGCTGAAAAAGCTAAAGCTGGAGAGCTTAAAGTCGTCAATGGAGCCGCATCTCAGCCACCTTCAAAACGCAAGCGGCGTTGGGATCAGACAGCTGATCAGACTCCTGGTGCTACACCTAAAAAATTATCCAGTTGGGATCAAGCAGAGGTAATAATCCTAGTGTTTATCATCTTATCTACCAAAGATACTATTAATGCTAATTCGCTTGATTTTCTGAAGTTTCTTACTCTACTAAGGGAGAGTAACTAGCAGTTTCACACTATAGTATAAAAGTATCAATGCTTTTGATTTTGTCCCGTATAGACTCCTGGACATACACCATCTCTGCGATGGGATGAAACTCCAGGCCGTGCAAAGGGTAGTGAAACTCCTGGTGCCACCCCAGGCTCAAAAATATGGGATCCAACTCCCAGTCACACACCAGCAGGAGCTGCAACACCCGGACGAGACACACCTGGTCACGCAACACCAGGCCACGGAGGTGCCACTTCCAGTGCACGTAAAAATCGATGGGATGAAACACCTAAAACAGAAAGAGGTATTTATGGCCAACTGGAAAGAACACAATAAGTTTTGAATGGTTCATTGTATAGGATTTTTTTGCTGTAAGTAAACCATTGGCAACAGCTGGGAAGCTGGGCAACAAGTAATTGTATTCTGACATCTAGTGGTTGATGTGAAGTGGTGTTTTTGTCTGAGTTGGTACCATTTTCTGCCTGTTAGCTTAATTCACATCTGTGAAACCACCCAGGCTCAGAAATTGAATCAAAGTTTAGTGATATATATAGCAACCGCTGCAGGTTGGGGTTTGAATGGGAAAGGGGGCTCATGTTGAATTGTGTTCTGTGATACGTTTGGGTGTGGTGGTTTTGAATGTTTAATTATTTTGAAGCAGCTAGCATTAAACCTAATCTTGGAAGTGTTTTCTTACCTGCCTAAGTTGAATTAGGCTCATCTGTTAGAGAACAGGGAAACACCATTGTTCCTTAACGTTGTTATCGGGGGAGTATGTGGAGTACTCTGTCCAATTTCTAGAATACCTCGGGGGGGTTGTAATTTTTTTTTTCTTTCCTATTTATGCTAAGATTCCCCAAGAAGATGACATGCCTCTTTCATTAAATGTGGTTTTTCAGGGTTGAGCAAAGGAATCTTTTTGTCTAATGTATTTGTTTATCTGATACTTTTTGACTTGTGTAGAAGTGAGGGTAAGACACTGAAAGTGGGTTTGGATGTTGGTATTATGGTTGGGGTATATACTGTTCAATTTTCTGTGAAAAATATTTTGTTTTTCCATAGATACTCCCGGACATGGCAGTGGATGGGCTGAGACGCCTCGTACAGACAGAGGTGGTGACTCCATTGGTGAGACACCAACCCCAGGAGCAAGTAAAAGAAAGTCACGATGGGATGAAACACCTGCTAGCCAGATGGGTGGCAGCACTCCTGTTCTGACACCTGGCAAAACACCCATTGGTACACCAGCTATGAACATGGCAACTCCTACACCAGGTAAGCCCAGTCCGTTCTCCAAGACTTCACTTTCTTTTGTGGAAATGAAGCATTTGCCTTCATGTTATGTTTTGAAGTAGATTTCTGCCTAGCATCTTCTCCTGTCTGTATGAACACGACAAAGCATGCTTGGTTTACCAGTTTTAGTGCCTGTAGCAGCTTGGTTCTGGAGCGGAATCAAGACTGAGGTTATATGTCTCTTCCTGTTCAATTGGTAAAAAAAATAAAAGGCTCCCTGAAATTTTGATATCTTAATGACTACATAGTTCAAATGCAATGGAATCTTTGGGTTAAGAAAGCACTTTAAGTAAACAAATCCTGCATGCAGAAGATTATTTTTTTTATTATTTTTTTATTTTTTTTTAAATTTTAAATAGGTCATATCATGAGCATGACCCCGGAACAGCTGCAGGCTTGGCGCTGGGAAAGGGAAATTGATGAGAGAAACAGACCACTTTCTGATGAAGAATTGGATGCTATGTTTCCAGAAGGTTATAAGGTAAATCACCTTGGATTAAAATACAGAAGACCATGCTGTGTCTGTTTTGGGGAGCGTTTTGGGGTTGTTTGGTTTTTTGTTTGGTTTTATTTTTCCTGTGCCAGGGAATATTGTGGGGTTGGGGTTTTTTTATTTATTTTAAATCAAGTTTTCAGAGTAGAGTGTTTCACATTAAGTGTTGATTATGGTAGATGTTTGTTCCATTCAGTTACTGATTTACTTTGTAAATTCATTAGAAAAGGAGAACTAAATGTGACCTCAAAGGCTAGTTGTTATTCTGCTTCTCAGCGTTTGGAATGCCCGTCAAAGCCAGAAATGAGCTCTGAATGGACAGATAAAAATATTCAGTCCAGATGTAGAAAAGCATAGCAGAGTCACAAATTCTAAGTCGGCAAGTATGCTGTGTCGATGCAGATACCAAAATGCTTCTTTAGTACTTGGATAAGAGACTTTGAAGTCTCTTTACAAAGCTCTCAGCAGTGGAAGTGATCTTTCTTCTGAAATATCATCAGTACAGGATAAACATGAATACAAGCTGTCATAGTGAATTCATTTGTATTGCTGTGAACGTGGGCTCTAAAGTACACAGTAACACTCACACACATCCCAAAGAAATAAAATGGAAGATAGAAGCTTCATAATGTTTTGTATTTGATGCCCTCCTCTCTTTGTATCTGTTGTGCTAAGCGTTGTTCGTTCTTCTGTAGGTTCTCCCCCCACCAGCTGGTTATGTACCTATTCGCACTCCAGCTCGTAAGCTTACAGCGACTCCAACACCTTTGGGTGGTATGACTGGATTCCACATGCAGACAGAAGACCGCACTATGAAGAGTGTTAATGACCAGCCATCTGGCAATCTTCCATTCCTAAAACCAGATGATATCCAATACTTTGATAAACTGCTGGTAAGTGAGGTTTCACTCGTGCTGAATAAAGTTTCTTGATTTATTTTTTTTTAATATGTAGCAATGCCTGGTTGATTATTTATCTGGAACTATTTGTAGGTTGATGTTGATGAATCCACTCTGAGTCCCGAAGAACAGAAGGAGAGAAAAATAATGAAATTGCTTCTGAAAATAAAGAATGGCACACCTCCCATGAGGAAGGTAAGACACATTGTCAGGTACATGTAGTGTAATTTTATTTTCCAAAAATCTGCGTTTGATTTAGTTGTACAGGGGATTCTCCTTAAGATAATCTCCTAAACTTTAATATCTCTTTAGGGCATTCTTCCTCTTCCACATCCGTGTGCCTTTTTGTCACTCAATAAAATTCAGTATTGCTGCTCTTAGTACAGCACTGTCAGTCACTAAATACTCCATGGCATACTTTTTTTTTTTTCAGTTATGAAAAAAGAGATTTATAGTGCTTCTTGCTTACAGGACTTTGTAATTTTCTAGAATTTGCTCCTTCCACTTAAATTAGCAGTGTAGCTCTTAGTGAAGTTTCAGCCTTACATGTTATGCAATACATTTCCAGTCTGCCTAGATGCAAGTAAGCTCTGTATAAGCTACTTTTCAGGTGGAGCCATTTTTAATATTATACCAGAAGCATGTTTTTCTTGAAAATTGACCATGTAGAAGCTAACATCAGGGTGTTTCTCTTCACACATGCAGGTTTTCAAACAGATCAGCATAAAGTTGTTTGAAGTAGTTTTGAAGTGGTAGGAGCAAGTAATTTGAAGCCCGTGGTTAGAGTGAATTACATTTTCACTTGGTTAATATCTTCCTGTTTTGTATTGGTCAGTGTGGTTTTCCTTAGTTTAACTGAGACTGTTTGGTTTTGTTTAGGCCGCGTTGCGACAGATTACTGATAAAGCTCGTGAATTTGGAGCAGGGCCGTTGTTTAATCAGATTCTGCCTCTGCTGATGTCACCAACACTTGAAGATCAGGAGCGTCACTTGCTTGTCAAAGTCATCGACAGAATTCTTTACAAACTGGATGACTTGGTCCGACCATATGTACACAAGGTCTGTTGCAGTTTACTATTTCACCTTTTATTTCCTTTTTCTGATCATTGCTGGGAGAAAAGTGTATTTTATTTGCGTATCACAAGGGTATGGTGCCATGGTTTTCTTAGTGTAATTGGCTTTCATATTTCTTCTTAAGCCAAACTCTTAAGCACTTATAGAGTGAAGCATGGGCTTTGTAGTATTAAGGCATGATGTAAAAATATCATATGCACACTTGTGGGTGGGAAGGGAATCTTATGTGGTCTGATCCAGGTCTTTTAGAAAGAAAGAGCTGTAAAAACAGCATAATAGATGTACATTTTTTCCAGTCATCATAAAGCTTTCAGCTTGGATCCATGCAGTTATCTCTGTTTCATGGAATCTGGTAGGGACAGAAGTACTACTAAAAGTATTAATGAAAGGAAATAGTAATCTATTAATCTTTTTCAGATCCTTGTTGTCATTGAACCCTTGCTGATTGATGAAGACTACTATGCTAGAGTGGAAGGCAGAGAAATTATTTCAAACTTGGCTAAGGTAAAGTTCCATCCTTCATTAAGGCACCAAGTTAGCTTATATATAGCTGCACATTTATTGGCCTGGCAGAAGAATTGACTGTGCTGTTCCTAAATCCAATTGGTATGGTTTTCTTCCAGGCTGCTGGTTTGGCAACAATGATCTCCACAATGCGACCGGATATCGATAACATGGATGAATACGTGCGAAATACAACAGCTCGAGCCTTTGCTGTTGTTGCCTCTGCTTTGGGCATTCCTTCTCTGCTACCCTTCTTGAAAGCTGTCTGTAAAAGCAAAAAGTCCTGGCAGGCTCGACACACTGGCATCAAGATTGTGCAGCAGATTGCTATTCTTATGGGTTGTGCTATCTTGCCTCATCTCAGGAGCTTGGTTGAAATTATTGAACATGGTAAGTTCTGCTTTTCCAGGCAAAGATTGATTGATTTATTTATTTTTAGTTCACTTGTTTGGGAAACTTCTCATACCCCAGTGAGGCACAGTGATAGTAAGGTCCTTGTTTTGTGTGTTCTTTTGGCTCTGAGAAATAGTTCGGCTGACTCTGGAAGAGGACTTGTGGTTCAGTTTTCCTGAAATTAATTCTTTTTTTATACTGCCCCTCTATTTTTGCTTTTTTGAAATGAAAGAAGTGGGATTAAACACTGTTGTCTTGCAGGTCTGGTGGATGAGCAGCAGAAAGTTCGCACCATCAGTGCTTTGGCTATTGCTGCTTTGGCTGAGGCAGCTACTCCCTATGGCATTGAGTCATTTGATTCTGTTCTGAAGCCTTTATGGAAGGGTATACGTCAGCACAGAGGAAAGGTATATCTAAAATACTTTCTTTAGTTTG
>VZTM01012675.1:384-11328 GCA_013400555.1 Jacana jacana | reverse complement strand
TACACTGTGCCGGTTTCTGTTTAAATCACATTTAAATAAGCTCTTTGAATAAAAACTTCAAAGAAAATTTTAATTTTCCACTCACTTCATATACAGTGAGCATCTTTCAAAAAAACCAAACCCAATAAATGTCTATAAACTGAAAGTAGTGTTGAGTAAATAGAAAGCCATACTCACAATAGCCTTGAGCAGAAGCCCATGCCAAGAAACAGAGATGACATTAGTATAAAGCAAAACAGCAGCCAACAGAAGAAACTATTTAGAAAGTCATGAACAGAAAGTTAAAGCTACGCATTTTTTCACGCATGAGCATTTTTCTCCTTTGTTCTCATCAGCAGTTTCATCCTGTAACATTTTCTAAAACATATTGCTAAAACAAAAAAAATGAAAATAGTAAAGAAGCACATTTGTAAAGCATTGTGTTTAAACTAGAATTTCAAAGAAGAGCACCTACTATTTTTGAACGTTATTTTAGAACAAAAATCATACAGTAAAAAACCAGCAGAAAATAGAGTCTACTGGGCTTTAAACAAAATTAAGGGATGCATGTGGTTTTGTGGAGTGATTCTGAACTGTGTTATTGGTACACTGATTGAATACAAGACAAAAGTAGAATATTTAAATCAGAATGCCTTTTTGGATTGTAATTATTTAGTTCCAATCACAATGGAGGTCTAACATATTGATAGTCCAGAACATCATCAAAATATAAGATAAAATAATCAAGAAAGTTACTTTATTGCTTTTTCTCCAATGATCTCTCAGTAAATGTTTAAACACCTGGCAGACAGACTCATTTACCAGGTGCACACAAAAAAGCTTTTAGGTTTTTTATAGTGTAAATAATTCAAAATATCCTCTTTGATTACATTCCTAGGTCATGTTTTTTTGTTATTTTAAAGTTGGATTTCTTCTCTCACTACAAGAAAGGGGAGCTGAATGTAAAAAGACTCTACTGACTTCAGAGTTGGACATTTGTAGCAGCTAAGGATCTGCAGGTTTTGACCACTTGGCATTTTTGTTTTCTAGTGCTCTGAACAACTGCAGCAACACACCTTTGTACACATCTTTGATGGTCACAAAGTGTTTGAACCTGCACCATCACTTATGTTTCATCACATAGGAAACTATTTGGTGGTCTGGGCAAGAAAGGGAAAAGTTGCCAACAGTGCCCATTTTCCCAAGGCAAGAAAATAAAAACTGAACTCAGCTTTTCTTTTGCAACCCTTGTATTGCACTTGGGTTTAGTTTGGAACAGACATCACTACTTGTCAACATTGACTCCACTGGTATACTTTCATGTATATTATTTGTGTAGTACCAGCATTGTTCCGGGAGCAACCCCTCTCTCATCTAGACAGATGCGTTCTCACAAGCAAGAAACTAACAGTGATAAACAGTACAAACAATTAAAAGAAGCAGGACTGAGTTTACCCAGAGTAATTTACCCAAGAAAACAGATTAGGAAAAAGAATAAAATGTAAAATTTGCAATTTTAGCCACACAAAGATCTTGAATATACTTGTAGTAAGGCAGATAAATTCAAATAAATTACTCTAAAAATGGGCAAACGTTACTTTTTTCTTTTTGAAATCTCAGTCAGCTTCAAAGCCGTGTGTCCAAATCTGCTGCTTCTAATAAGTAACTGTAAGTATTACAACTGTTTTTCTCTCATAGGAAGACCAGTCTCTCGAACTGCAACTGAAAAAGCTTCACCTAATTTTGAGCTAGTTCAATGTTTAACTTCATTCAAATGTTTTATCCATTCACAACAGAAAAGAAACTGTATAAATTAGCAAGTGCACACTCACATTTTGCTTTTTCCCCCCACTGCTATCAAGTTCCACTTACAAAACACCAGAAAAAAACATATATTATGGTGTGGTTTTAGAGAACAGGTATCCTCCCCACTATTTAATTGCTATCTTCCTCTTTTTTTTTTTTTTCTCGCCAAAAAATCTACAGAAATAAAGTCATCTTTTTGCTGGAAATAGGCTTACTTAAGGAGCAGGTCTGCCCCCTTTTTGAGAACAAAGTTTGTTTGTGTTCTGCATGTTAAGGCCATAGGCAGATGGCTAGGCTCTGGCTGGAGGTTAAACTAGCTTAGCGGGGTGAGGTTAACTGGCATGTGACTTGAGGAAACCAACCGATGGGACGGGGAATCCTGTAAGACGACAAAAGTTATAAACAGCACCCTGAGGGATGGTCAGATTACACAGACACTGAAGAGTAATCATCAAAGAGTTTGGGTTGGAAGAGAGCTTTAAAGGTCATCTAGTCCAGGCCCCCCGCAATGCAGGAGCATTTTCAGTAGATCGGACTGCCCAGAGCCCTGTCCACGTGACCTTGAACGCTTCCAGCGGTGGAGTATCTGCCACCTCTCTGGGCAACCTGTTCAGGTGTTTCACCAAGTCAACAGAGTGGCTGAACTTCACAGGTAACTGTACAGGTAATAGAGTTTTGGGGACCTTTTAAAGAGGTGCCAAGTCAGGAGTACTTATTAACGGTATCAGTAACAGCACATAAGGCCACAATTGCATATAAGAAACACCAGATGTTGCACGGATTTAGCAAGACTAGGTCTGATGGTGTAGAAGTAGATTGCTTATATAGGAGGAGAGGCAGAGACAAGGGTAATAAAGGTGACAAAAGACAGTGATAATAAGGCATGCAAATGATGTCGTCTGAGCTGTTTGGTGTACCTGTTGAGCAGCCCTACACATGACCACTGCGTACTGGAGGACAATAAATCAAACGTGCTAGTTTGACCACACCAGACATGTCTGAATTGATTCCATAGTCTGGAACACTTTCCTTGGCTATCACGTCAACAGCCAGGATGGACTAATCATGCAGCCCAACAGGATGTGTCAGTGCCCATTACAGGCCTAATGGCACTGACATTTTCCTAACAACTACCTTCCACTGCACTTCAATACAAAATCAAAACTGCTTCACCATGTGGACCTCAGGAAGCAGCAGATATCATTGCAATGATACTTGTGTGTGTTAGGATAGTGCTTTTACTACTTCTGGGGCAAACCTAAAAATTACATCAACTTTGAAAACAAACAAAACAACACAAAAGCCAAACGCCCACCCCTCATCACACATTTCTGGACTGAATTCAGACTTGATCTTCAGTTTTCTGGGTTGAACATATTTACAGTATAAGTATACAAAATTATGATTTAAGTGCATTGCTGCAGAAAAGTGAAAATCAGAAACATGCTGACTCATGCATCAGTGGACTGTATGCCATGTCTCTGCTTATCCTTTTTCTCATGCTTTTTGAAATGACGTCTTAAGGATAACTCAAGTGGTCCCAGCACAAGTTCCACCTACTTGAGCAGCTGGGTTTAACTTTTGAGGTTTGTTCTGCTTTGTTGTGGGAGGTTGGGCAAGATGTCCACACTTTCAGACGTTATTGCAGCCTCAATACTTCTCTCTCTTCTGCGTCTTTAAGAGTGAATGAACTCCTACACACTGAACTCAGCAATACAGGTCATGGGATAAATCACCACTGGCATGGTCAGACCTACACAGAAGCTCGGAGTGCAGTAACTGCTTCACTAACTCGCCAGCTCTGATTTGACAGGGGCGCCTGATAACACACAGCAGGCTGTACTGTGGTGTTGTAATGGTGGTGTTTTGCAGTCAACAGAATCATCTCAGATGATGCCTATACAGGCTGCAATTGTGTAAGTGAGCTGCAGACACATCCTAAACTACTGTCCAAGCCACGGCCTCAAAAAGGGACACAGTTAAAGTTGCAATAAATAAAGATGAACTCAATGAGACAGGGATCATTTACAATACTCGCTATCTGAAAGTAATTTTTTTGTATTCTTGTTCACCCAGAAAAATTTGATTCTGGCCAATAACCAAGACAATAATATCTCAGAATCACATAATAGTATGGATCTCTTTTAAAATGAACTCTAAGTTACTTGGGAAAATAATCTTATTTGAACTTGATTTAAGTATTTTACTTTCATATTCAGAAAATTAACAGGATGAGCTAAATTAAACATAGTCTTAAACGAAAATAAACAGCTTGTAAAAACTTTTACTGTTTTATATAAATTAGTTAACACCACAAAAATAGAAAGCAACACATCACAACTTTTTGCCAGTTAGCAACACAATACACTGAAATTGTGAGCATACACTGCATGTACAGTCCACCACATCACTGCTTTCAAGAAAATTCCAGAGCTGCTTCTCTCAGTTACAGGAGATGGCAACTACATTTTTGAGTGGAAGACTGAAGGTTGTTTTCCACACTAACTCTGCCATAATTTGTATTCTTACATTAGAAATAATGTTAACTCTATATACAGAAAGATAAAATATTGCATTATGTTGAGGGCCAGATTATTTGACTTTAGTTTTTAGTTCTGGCCTGCCTGACTTCTTGCATTATGAGATACATTTATATCCAAAATTACTGTCAGGAAAGGCCTTAACTTTCATTATAAAAACTAAACCAGAAAAAACTTTATTTTTTTTACAAATTTTTAAATTTTGATTTTAAATTAAATTTAATTTTTAAATTAAAAAAAAAGAAATTTTATTAAGACATGGAGAATTAACATTTTCTTAGTTACCTGCAAAATTTTCTATTCTAATTAAATAATTTCAACATTAAGTTTACTATCAGAACAGACACGATTAATCAAATACAACATATTTGATACATTCTCTACATAGGATGGTTTTCTTTTCTAGACAAATGTCTTACTATATCTATTTAGCAAAACACAATTTAGAGATAAGACCGTGTGAGTAAATATGGAAAACTATCAGAAATCTCCATTTGTAGATTTCTTTTACAGATACTTTTTTACAAAAAGGAAAAAGTTTCAAAAATGGTAACTACTTGAATGTACATTTTATGTACATTTCTACTTACATCTTCAGCTTTTGAACCTTGATCCTGCAAAGATTTTTGTAGTTCTTCAACCTGAGACTGCACTTCTAGAAGTCTCTGATTTACCAATCTAGGAAAGAAACAGTATTTTGTTTTTCAGAAAAAAAAAACAACAACTGCAAAGCAGTTAGAGATTTTTAGTGTCCAGTTTCTTTAGGTCATCTACACAAGACAGGCAATACTGATTTCATTCACAGAAATTTTACAACAGCAGCTAAAGCATACAGCAGAGATTCCAGCAATTGGAGTCAGTGGTCATCCAGAACATTCTGATACTCTTCCAAGACAACATAAATACAGGTATTGAGAAAATCCCTTCTATATACATGAAACAAGAGTTTTTAACAGTCAGTTTTACTGTGTGAGAGCTGCTAGCTTACTGATTTTACAGTCACAGAATCCTACAAACCTGTAAGTTGGATAGGCTCTCCAAGGGTTGTTTAAAACCAACCTCATACTCAGAGCAGGTGCACTTCCAGCACAACCCTGGGAACCATGTCCAGTACAGCTTTGGACACCTTTACAAATGGAGGTCTGACAATCTCTTTGGGCTCTTCTAGAGCTCAGACCCATATTCGACATTGCATCTGTTGCCTCTTGTCCTTCCACTGTCAATCACTGAGAAGAGTCTGCAGTGTCTTCTTGACATCTTCCATCGGGTAGATGAAGATGACAGCATTATGTCTTCTATGTCACATTTTCTCTGGCCTGAACAAACCCAGTTTTCAGTCTTATCCCACATATCACATGCTCTAACATACCTCACCTTAGCAGTATTCTGCTGCTCTCCTGTGCATACATGTTTTTGTTGTAGTGGGGAATCCTGAATTATATGCTATGTCCAGATGTGCTCTCGTAAGTACTGATGAGAAGGTAAGGATCATTTTCACAGATTGCCTGCTTGCACCCTGGTGAGGACAGTCCAACTCACAGTCAGCTGACATATCCTCCTCTGCTGTCCAATGGAACCCCAGGGCTTTTGCCATATTGCTGCTCCCCAGCCCACTGGTCCCAGCCAGGGACAGAGCTCCCATTAGCTCATTTTTCTGGATGCTGAGTTCCTCTGAATAACAGCCCTCCAATTCAGCATATCAATTACTCCTCCCAATGTGGTACCATTCTCAGACTCACTGAGAGTACAGCCCCTCCCATCAGCCAAGTTGTTAATAAAGGTGATGAACAGCATCAGTCCTGATATTGACGCCTGGGGAATCGTTACCAGTTGGATTTTGTAGCACTGATGACAACACTTCAGGCCCAGCTATCGAAACAAATTTCCAGTCACCTTACTGTCTACTTACCCAGTCCACAACTAACAATTCTGAACCTAAGGATACCATGGGAGACTGTTCCAAAGGCTCTCCTAAAGTTAAGTGCCATCTACTGTTTCACCCTTCACATAGACAGTCATCTCATTGCCAAGACAATTAGATTAATTATGTATGATTTGCCCTAAATAGGTGCTGGCCTTTCCTAACAACTTTCTTGTCCCTCATGTGTCTAGAAACAGATTCCACATGGGCTTGCTTTTTAAAATTCCTAGAAAATGAGCCGCGGCTAACCAGTCTTTGTAGTTCTCTGCACTCTCTTTCTTTCTTGCCCTCCTTGAAGGCTAGTGCAGTATTTACCTTTTCCCAGTTTCAGAAACCTTCCCCAATTGAAGGGGAAGACTGGGGAAGATTAGATAGCAGCCTCATAGCAGTATCAGCCAGCATGCTCATTGACAAGCTGCTGAACATGAGCCAGCAGTGTGCCCAGGTGGCCAAGAAGGCCAATGGCATCCTGGCTTGTATAAAAAATAGTGTGACCAGCAGCAGTAGGGAGGTGATTGTCCCCCTGTACTCAGCACTGGTGAGACCGCACCTTGAGTATTGTGTCCAGTTCTGGGCACCTCAGCACAAGAGAGATATCGAGGTGCTGGAGCGAGTGCAGAGGAGGGCAATGAAGCTGGTGAAGGGCCTGGAGGATAAATCTTATGAGGATCGATTGAGGGAGCTGGGACTGTTTAGTTTGAGGAAGAGGAGGCTGAAGGCAGACCTCATCACTCTCTACAACTGCCTGAAAGGGCATTGTAGAGAGGTTGGTGCTGGTCTCTTCTCAAGGGCAATTAGCAATAAAACAAGAGGGAATGGCTGCAAGCTGCAGCAGGGTGGGCTAAGGCTTGACATTAGGAAAGAATTCTTCCCAGCAAGAGTGGTCAGTCAGTGGAATGGGCTGCCCAGGGAAGTGGTGGAGTCACCCTCCCTGACTGTGTTTAAGAGTAGATTAGATGTGGTGTTCAGGGATATGGTGTAGGGGAGAATTTGTAGAGTAGGGCAAATGGTGGGACTCGACGATCCCAAGGGTCTCTTCCAACCAAAATGATTCTATGATTCTATGCTCAGAATTATACTGTCTGATCCCAGAGATGACTGTATACTGACTGGCTTAATCTAGCAGGATCAGCTGGAGCAGGCTGCCCAGGAACATGTTCTGTTGTGTTTAAAATTTTTTCAAATATCTTCAGGGAGACAACCTCTCTGGGCAACCTACTACAGCGTTCAACAACTCTGCCAGTGACAAAAAAAAAGCATATTCTTATGTTCGAAATTGCATGTGTTTTAATTTCTGCCCACTGACTCTTGCCCTGTTACTGGGCAGTACCAAGAAGAGCCTAGCTCCATCTCCTTTAAGCCTTCCCATCAGATATTTATTAGTATTTATTTACTGACTCCACTAAGTTCATGTTTTTCTTGTAGGAGGCGTGTCTAATTTATTTTTCTTGTCTAATACTAGGAGGCCAGTATTAGACACAGTACAGTCAAAAGCATACAGCATTGTTAGAATAGTCAGTTGAAACAGAAGACAAAACTTACCTGTTTTCTGTCTCCAATTCATTCTTACGTAAGTTTGCATCATCAAGAAGGCTCTGCAACAAGGCAATCTTCTCATTGTCAGAACCTTCTTGGTTCAGCTTTAACATCTTGTTCTCATGTTGAAGCCGAATGAGTTTCTCCCTATAAACATAAAATATCATTTTGTAGGAAAAAAAAATTCCAATCTCTATAAAGAAGAAAACAGTTTGCCACAGGAGGTGTAAATATAATGCAAAGCTCATCTTTACCTATTTAAGGGAGGTAGCTGAAGCAACAGTCATATCTTCACACCCCCACATGCAAACCTCATTAAAGGAGTTGTAATTGTAGCAAGCACAAGGCAAGGAAGTTGTCCAAATGCCCCTTTTAAATCTTAGAGTACAACTGGGCAGATTTATAAGTACACTATGGAGAACACAAAGTTTGGTTCCAGTCTTAAGGGAGGCTGTATTCTCATCTGTCACTGAATTACTGCATGAACCTGAACAGGTCACTTAGACCTTTTGATCTATTTTCAGAGAATCATAGAATCGTTTAGGTCAGAAAAGACCCTTAAGATCATCAAATCCAACCATGAACTTAACACTACCATGCACTCACTATCAAGTCCGCCACTAAACTACGTCCCTGTGGGCCACCTCTATGCATCTCTTCAACATTTCCAGGGATGGTGTGGCAGGCGACCCGTCCTGATAAAGACCCTACAAAAGCCCATGAAAACTTTCCACCACAACTTTTGTCACACCCACAGGGTGGTGGTCAGCATATAGCATTTTGGTCACAGTTCAGTCAAAAGGTGGCTTTCAGCCAGTAAAAGGTGGGCATGACCATATATGACCAAAGATCCGAATTGATTAGGCTATAAATGGAGGCCACTGGAAAGCAAAATTTAAGTTGTCTTTGGGTGCAGTGGGTCTGCAATGGGTCTGTAGTCAGGGACTCTACCCATGGGCTGGGACATCACCTACAGATCAACTCCTGTACAGCTTGACAGCCCTCATCTTAGAGGTGAATGATTGTGCACATTTTTGAATCATCATTTCAAAAGCTTAAGAATTTTGAAGTTGGTCATGAGCAATCAATCCTGTCCAGATTCCTCTGTAGGACCTTTCTACCCTCAAGCAGATCAACACTGCCACCCAACTTGGTGTCATCCACAAAATTCCTAAGGGTGCACCCAATCCCCTTGTCCAGATCATTAATAAAGACACAACTGGCCCCAATACCGAGCCCTGGGGGACACCACTTGTGACCAGCCGCCAACTGGATTTAACTCCATTCACTGTCACTCTCTGGGCCCAGCCGTGCAGACAAGTTTTTTTTACACAGAGAAGAATAAGCCTGTCCAAGCCAACTGAACACTTTCTCCAAAAAAGTGCAGTGGAAAACAGCATCAAAGGCTTTACTAAAATTCAGGTAAACAACATCCACAATCCACAGCCCTTCCCTAATTCACTATGCAGGTCATCTTGTCATAGAAGGAGATCAGGTTAGTCAAACAGGACCTGCCTTTCATAGACCCATCCTCGCTGGATAAGGAATTGGCTGGATGGCCTCACTCAAAGGGTTGTGGTCAATGGCTCGGTGTCCAAGCGGAAGCCAGTGACAAGTGGCGTGTCCCAGGGGTCAGTACTAGGAACAAGTGCTATTTAACATCTTTGTCAGCAACACAGACTGTGGGATAGGGTGCACTGTCAGCAAGTTTGCAGGTGACACCAAGTTGTGTGGCCCAGTTGACATGCTGGAGGGAAGGTTATTCTCCCCCTCTACTCTGCTCTTGTGAGACTCCATCTGGAGTACATTGTCCAGCTCTGGAGCCCCCAACATAAGAACAACCTGGACCTGTAGGAATGGCTCCAGAGGAGGGCCATGAATTGGATCAAAGGGCTGGAGCACCTGTCCTATGAAGACAGGCTGAGAGAAGAGAAGGCTCCAGAGAGACCTTACAGCAGCCTTCCAGTACATNCACTTCTGCCAGCTCCTTCAGTACCCATGGGCGTATTCCATCTGGTACCATTGGCTTGTGTGTGTTTAAGTGGTGTAGCAGGTTGCTAACCTGCTACAAGTACAAGTTCCCTTGAACTATGGGGACCTCACTCTGCTCAGCCTTTTCATCATCCTTTGTCACTATGTTTCCCCTGCCACATCCTATAAAAGATGAAGATTCATCCTATAAAAGATGAAGGTCCTCCTTTTGTTTTGAATGTATTTGTGGGAACATTTCCAATTGCCTTTTACACAGCATCCAAATAAAGTTCTAGTTGGGCTTTGGCCCTTCTAATTTTCTCCCCACCTAACCTCATGACACCCTTATTGTCCTCCTGAGTTGCCTGTCCCTTCTTCCAAAGGTCACAAACTATTTTATTTTTTCCTGAGTTCCAGACAAAGTTCTCGGGTCAGCCAGCCAGTCTTCTTCCCTGACTGCTCATATTTCTGCACCTACAGATGGTCTGCTCCTGAGCCTTTAAGATTTTCTTCCTGAAGTATGTCCAGCCTCTGTGGACTCCTTTGGCCTTCAGGACTGTCTCCCAAGGGACTCTGTCAATCAAGCCCCAAAACAGGCCAAAGTCTGCCCTCTGATAGTCCAAGGTAATAGTTTTGCTAACTTGCCTTCTTACTTCTTCAAGAATTGAAAACTCTCTAATTTCATGATCACTGTGCCCAATATGGCCCCCAACTACCACATAACCCAACCCTCCTTCTCTGTTGCAAACAACAGATTCAGCAGGGTGCCTCCCCTAGCTGGCTCACTCACTAGCTCTGTCAGGGTTATACTTCCAGCAGACACCTCATAAGATGACTTCTCCATGAGAACAGAAGCTAGTGATCATGAGACTTCTCCCAGCTGTTAACAAAGTATTTCATCTGCCTCTTCCTCTAGGCTGGATGGTCCATAGCAGACTCCCACCATGATATCTGCCTTGTTGGCTTTTCGCCTGATTCTTACCCATGAACATTTGACCTTTTCATCATCACTGTCAAGCTCTAGATAGTCAAAATACTCCCTAGAGTATATATGGCTACCCTACTGCCCTTTCCTTCCTTGTCTGTCCCTTTGGGAGAGTTCATGGCCACCCATTACAGCACTCTAGTTGTGTGAGCCATCCCACCATCTTTCTGTGATTGCAACTATATCATAGTTTTCCAGCTGCACAA
>VZTM01012671.1:5259-22475 GCA_013400555.1 Jacana jacana | reverse complement strand
CTCATCTATTGCAGATAAAGAAAATAGGCCTGCTGAAGAAAACAAGCAAATTGTTTCCTGATAAGAGCATACACATTCACAGTGCAAAGCTCTCTATAAACTAGATAATGTGTTTTAACAACAGTGTAGTTATATGGCCAGTGCACTTGGGTATAACAGCTTACTCCAATGAAAATATTATCCATTTTGAGAGTTATTTGATAATGCATTGATGAGCAACTCTAATGGTTTCAGCAGAATGCAGATCTTAAGTCTGACTGCTTTTTTCCTTTCAAATAAGATAATATTATAGTACAGCCAGAGATAATCACATATGATAACAGAATCATTTTTTTGTAATAGACTTTACATCATCTCCACCTCCCTCTTTTTTTTTTTTTTTTAAGATTCTCTCCATAAATAGGGTTTTTCATTCTTCTGGTTGGCCAGAAATTGTGTGAGACAGTTACTTTTTAATAAAATAAGTACATCTGATCTATTTTAAAAGATCATTCTTGTATTCAAACCCAACATTTTATAGTATAGTCCTACCTGAAGTTTGTGCTTTTTTCTGCTAGTGTCCTTCTAGTCATAAAATAGATGCTAAAAGAACTCAATTCTATATGGTAATTTCTTCCACTCAACTAGCTTCCAAGATAAGCGCTAGGAAATTTAGAAACTCTACACGATTTTCCATTTCAACGGAACAACAGAATTGTTACAGAGAGTGAAATCTTTTGGTTTTAGCTGACTAAAAGATGCATAACACATCTGAAACCCCAAATCACTTCTATTTGTTTTCAGATTTCAGTGCTCTGATTTTCTACCGGCTACAAGTAAATATCTATTCCCGAAAAGGTAGGACATCAAAACGTGAGTGCTTTTCAATAGCTAATAGTAAAGTAACACAATGTTAATCTTTAAGTAGAATTTATTTAGAATAAAAAAAGAGAAAAAAAAGAGGAATTTTTCAATGAAACTGGAATAGAGATAACTCTAAGGATTTTTTTCATTTTTGTCATGGAATCTCAGAAATACCAGGAAGATGCAAAGAAAGCACCTTAATCTCAAAAAACCTAAGTATTATTTACTAATGATCTACTATCTTCCTTGGAAAGACAGTCCAGGACTGCTGTCACTGACACTGCTACTATGTTTTGTTTAGACAAGAGTGCAGTCACTGGCTCTGCAAGCTCAAGAGGGGCTCTAACAGGGTGAGATACTGCTGGGTATTAAATATTTTTGTGCCCATATAACCCAATCACTACATTGCCACTTCAGATGAATCACCCTTCAGTACAGTTTTCTTTGCATTAAGCAATGATAAATATCTTAAAATGTACCTTGTACTTTATGACTACTACTTCAACACTGTTGTTTCCATGGTGATAGAATGATTAGCTCATTACCCTGATTTTGGTTTCCCCTCTTTTGCAACCCCCAATTTTTTGATAGTTTCCCAGGTAAATAATTCTTTATTCTACATAGTCAGTTTCACAGATTTCCCTATAATTTCTGTTTGAGTTTAAGCAGCTCTTCTAAAAAAGGCATCTAATTTTAAATTAGATTTTAAGTGATAGTGAGTCTGCCAAAATGTCAGGGAAACAGTTCCAATATTTTATTTGGGTCAGTAGTGTCATATTTATTTTCATTTTCCAGCTACAACTGGTTCAAAGTTTGCCTTTTTCAGTCTTCTGGACCCACACCTGTTCTCCTCAGTTTGCATAAGATAACAAATAACGTCCCTGAGGACTGTTTCAGCCAGTTATCTAAGTTCCCTAGGGCAAATTTCATCAGAATTTGTTGATCTAGAGCAATACAACTNCCCATGTCTGTGCTCTTCTTTCATACTTATCCATATTACTCTGCCTAATTTCCACTTTCTTCTGTGTGACTCAAGTTTGAGGTCACTGAAGAACCTGTGATTTTAGCCAGCAGGGCTCCATCTATGCCTTTCATTCTCTCTCCGCATTGAGATAGCTTGTTCCAAAGTCCTTACCATTGTTCAGGAAATTGCTGGCTCTCCTTACCTGTTTGTTTGTTTGGTTGGTTGGTTTTTATTGTCTCTTGCCGATTTTGGGGTTTTATCTTCCAGTCTCTGAATGTATGAAGTCTGTCTCTTGAATTTCACTGGCATNCATCAGAATTTGTTGATCTAGAGCAATACAACTTCTGTAAATACTCCAGCCTGTTCTATTTCATACCCTTTTCTTTCCCTGTTCTAACTGAGATCTCATTCCCCTGTTACTGATGTTAAACATGATATCTTCATGGTTGCCATTGACCTTATTGAAGAAGGGAACAAAACAGGAATTAAACATTTCAGCTCTTTTAATTCATCTGTCACCTTTTCTTCTTACTACTGATCTTATTACTGAATGCCTATCACTCACCTCATTTTTCTTNGTTGGTTTTTATTGTCTCTTGCCGATTTTGGGGTTTTATCTTCCAGTCTCTGAATGTATGAAGTCTGTCTCTTGAATTTCACTGGCATTTTTGCTGTTCCTTTCCCTTCTTTTGTAAAGATCATGAACTTGTACAATTTCATGCTGATTTTCATTTAAGTTGCCTACCATCTCTTTATTCTCAGTTAGTCCTTCTTTATTCCAATTCTTCCCTCTTACTGCTTCCAGCACACTCAGAGTTATCACCTCTCCATATCATGCTGTTTTCTCTTCCCAATCAAAATGGGTGTGCGTGTGTGTGTCATTAAAATTCCTGAAGTAGACTCTGTCCTTTTGGAAAGCTTACATAAGGCTTCATCCTCTTGATCATCTATTCATGGTGTTCTGCCTTCTCCTTCACTGCAGTCCTCACACTTTTCCCCCTTTCCATTATCAACCCTATTTAATCAGGATACACTGTGATTTCAAATCCCCCTCCTTCACTTTCCCCACATATCCTTAATGAACAATCTGTATTCTTTCTAGTCAATGCCTTTATTATGCCAGGAAAATCTCATTTTTTATCATGTTGCAAGAGTATAATTTCTCTCTGTTTACTCTTGCATTGGTTTATGCACACATGTTTACAGTTCTATGAGTCTGTAAGTTTTCGGATGACTGAACCAGTACACTTTCCTTTGTTCCTCTTCTGATCCTCTCATCATAAATCATCAATGCTCTCTTCTTACAAGTCTCATTCAGTTTACCCTAAAACAACCCCAATAACAACCCCCAAAGCCTATGTACAATGATATGTTTTATATTTTTCAAAGCTGGACTGCATTGATACCAGTAGGAGGTAGAATACCATATTGAGAAAATCAAGGTCTTCATTGTGATACCAACTTTTCACCATGTGTTAAATTTCAGAACACATTTTTCACTTTTTTTATCCTTTATCCATGACTGAAAGGATTATGAGGGCAGATCATAAAGCCAATTTCTTTTGCCTCTTCTTCCTGGGATATTTTTGATCTGTTTTGGCTCTTGTCATTATCTCCATTTGTATGAACAGCATGGGATAGTTAACATAGCAGATCACTTTGTCTGATGGATTACAGAGCAAGTTAATCAAATGTTGTTTCTCTGTCAATTGTACCAGGATAAGAAGAATAATGTGATGGGCAGCATGTTTAGGTAAAGCATGGTTCTTCATTCTGTTTAGAGTTCCTGTTGGCACATATCAGACGAGTCTAGCATTGATGTTGATTCCAGTTCAGAAAAATATAGTAGCTTAGCATGCTAAAATTTAACAAATCTGTTAAAAGAACCTATTGGGAGTGGGTCTGAGATCAAAGCCAAGTTAGTACTTGTTCATTTGCTATCTCTCTCTCTCATTGTTATCTCCCTCCACTTTTTCCCAGGCTCTTTTTGTTATAGTCACTCTTATGGCTCATAATTGTGATCTCTTTAGACCCCAAACTTTCCATTCTTATTTGTTCAGTGTTTACGGAAAAAAAGAAAAAGACAAAACGAAAAAAAAAAGACCTTAGTCCCAACTGGAGCTGTTCACAGCTACTGTAATGTAAATAATATGTAGCCCAGACGTACAATGAACGGAGGGACTGCCAGTACTTTCTAGGCCCACACACTTGGAAGGGGGTGGAGGGGACAGGAAATGATTAGGAGAGGGCAAAGGCAGAGCTCCACCAGGCAAGGCTGAGGTGGCTCTTGGCTCTGCAGTTTCTGCTGCCGTGAGCCCAGATTGGGGCTGTCTTTCTGCTCACACTGGGATGTGGCAGCTGCTCAAGACCAGCCAAAGGGGCTGTTTCCACACTCACTAAAATTCTGTCTTATTAGTCTGAAATCACTCACAGGTTAATGTAAATAACAAGGAAAGTGAGTAAAAAGCTTTTATTGAACTCAGTGGTTACCAGCAGCACTAGCTGTGTCAGTACCAGAAAAAAAATGCAGCATAAATGTCTGAAGCACCTCATAGTTGCTCAAAGGATTTACTTGGGCTCTCCATTTGGTTTCATTCACTTTTACAAGCTTGCCCACGTAAACTAGATCCAGTTGTGTTTAAATTTAAAGCAAAAATCGTTTTATTGAGTCATCAGCTAGAAGAGATATGAGCTCTTTCAGTCAGTACAAACACAACAGAATTTCCGCAGGATTCTTTGAAAGTCTCCTTCGTCTGGGCTGAACCCTCACATCTGGCAGGAGCTCACTTCTACTGACTCCAAGACCCACATCCAGGACATGAATATTCATTGTGTTACTCATGCTGCGTTCCTTTCCCTCTGATGTGTTTAACTCTCAGCACCAGGGAGACACTCCAGAGCAGCTGTGGAGCTTTTGCCAGCCCTTACTGTTGGGCTAAGCAGGAAATAATTTTCCTGTCCCATGAAGCTTTCCAGTATGAGGCTTTTTTTTTTTTTATCTTGGTTGGTTGGTTGTTTTTTTTTTTTTTTCTTCTCCTTTAGGACAAATTCTTGACTAACTGCAAGCTTTCAGTGAAGAAAACTAACAATGATGCTTACTCTCCCTAAACCAAACTAAAGCAAATCACACCAAGAAACTAATTCCCTAATCAAGAAGGAAGGCAAATTTTCTGTGGGTCAGGCCACAGATGTAAACTGGGATTTTTCACACCCAGAAGGAATGCCCTGGCACCAAGTTATCTTTTATTTCAGTAAATATTATTTCAGCCTGTTTGTCTTCTCCCTTCATTTCCCACTTTAAATTCCAGCAAGAATCTGAGAGCTAGTTTTCTTAACAAAGCTTCACCGAAACTGCTGCTTTTTGAAATTCCAAGTAGTATACTATTTTTATATGGACATACATGTAAATTCCTGCCTAGCTTTACTAGCAGTTTTGGTGTACTTTAAGAACATACGAGAAAATTTGTGCAAGAGCTATCAATCTAGCAAGTACTACACAAGGAGGAAATAGACAACTCTATGTGTTTGTGGGGAAAATTCCCTCATCTATTGGAACATTTCCCATGGTTACTTTCTTCTTTTCTCAAGAGGAACACAACTTGAAATGCAATGATTGATAGGATTTCTACAGGCTCTTTGCAACATAAGTTCCTGCATTCAAAAAACACAAAATCATAGAGCTGTCTTGGGTCGAAGGGACCTTTAAGGTCATGCAGTCCAAACATCAAAAACCACCACTAAACCATGTCCCTAAGCACCACATCTACCCAACTTTTAAAGACCTCCTGAGGTGGTGATTCCACCACTTCTCTAGTCAGCCTGTTCTAATGATATTAATAACTAATTGATAATGCTTTTGCTGAAGAAATTTTTCCTAATATCCAATCTCAACCTCCCCTGGTGTAACTTGAGGCCATTTCCTCTTGTTGCGTTGCCTGTGACTTGGGAGAAGAGACCGACCCCTGCCTCTTTACGACCTTGTCTCAGGCAGTTGTAGAGAGGTGCTGTCTATTGGAGCTTACAATGAATGGTGGTAAGATGGCATCAGTTGACTAATCCTTGGTAATTGAAGGAAATGTGGGATCACTATTAAACCCCCTCCATGACTGTAAACAGGATAAGGGGTGCTGGGCAAGTTCTGCTTGGTGCACAACAACCACCTCACAGCACCAACACAACCAGCAGACCTGGCTGTCAGCCTCGACAAAGCCAGGAATGGAAGGTCTGTGAGAGGCTGGCAGTTCAATCCTTGACAGGTTTTGAATATTCCAAATGAATAAATAACACCAGTTATGAAATAAGTAATGGATTGCTAGCATTGTTACTGGACAGGGAGCCTAGAGGAAAATAAAGATGATTCTATAAGATGAAGGGTTGATTTGCTCTAAGATAAACAGAGAAACACCTCCAAAATCTTAGTGCCTAAAGAAGCAGCTACTAATACTGGATAAAACAAAAATGATCGGGCGATGAACTTGCTAAATACAACGTAATGCACGTATGTCTTCACACAAAAAAAGCAGAAAACCCTGCTAGCTTAGTCATTGTCAGGTTAATGTTTACTACTAAAAGAGGTGTGTTTAGTATTAAAAAAGCTGACTTCTAAAAAAAACCTCAAATACAAAACCAAAACCAAACCAAACAACACAAAATCAAAAAACCAAAGCCAAACCCAAACAAAAAACCCAACCAAAAAAACATTCAGGAGGTTAAATCTGTTTAGCTTTATCTTCCACCAGAAAAGATATTTTTCATTAATACAACCCATAAGCCCTCCTATAGATGTTTAACTTAGTTAAATATTTTGTATGACACTGATATATTTGACATTAAGATATCTGTGTATAACCTGAGCTTTAAAGTACATTTTATTATCTCATTAAAATTCCACTTACAGAACATATGGCATTTAAAAATTCATTTGTTATCTTGATTGATGACATTTCAGTGAGGACTGTTTGAGTTTAAAACCAAAATATAATCTTAGACCTAAGGAAGCAGACTGTGCAGGCTGAACTTTTTGTAGCTTCCCACAAAAACTGCCTCAGTATTTTTTGGCAACGATCTCGTGAAACCCACCACAAAGGACAGATCAAATGTATCTTTAAAATATGTAGTCTGATGATAATTGTGATTATATGTGTGAGAGATAAAATAGATATTAAGTGATTTATAGCATTAAATAATGGCTTATTCATATATTCCATCATCTCTGGGAGAAATGGGAATACGTTGCAATGGAGAAATGTTTCCATTCTGTCTGGGACTGAGGGAAAGCTAAGCGATACTTTACAAGTGATGCATTTTGAAAAGCAAGTTGTGTGAACAGTGTGTGAAACATGCAAGTCAGCAGCACACCGTGAAGTGGTAGCGGAAAGAAAATTAAGAGGTTGAAAGCTGCTGGCTGATATGCACTTGAAAAAAGCAAAAGAAATCTTTTAATCAGCAACAGCTGAACTTCCTGAACTCTTTTGTGGGTCCTGTGTCCTGTGTGTATCTCCTGGAGAGAAGCCTCCTTAGCATTTCAAAAACTAGGCTTGCCAGTTGCCATGCTTTCCATTAAAGACAATGTCCAGATAGCAACACACCCTGTCTGGCCCAGACATCAATCTCAGAATCCCACTCTAGAGGTCCCTTTTTTTGCTCTTGATTATAGAAAGAAACCTAAACGCTCAATTTAGACAGAACAATTGGATTTTAAATGGCTGCAGCTAGGTGAAACAAGTGTTGTCCCCAGCTTGTAGACATGCAGAGAAGGAGTTGGAGTGTAGGAGAGTTCTGCTTGCCACGTTCTTACTGCTACCTCTTTGGGAGCTTCTCCTTAGGACTGTCAAATACATCCAGCAGGCATGTAGCTTAGAAATTGTTGTTCTGCCTCTGAAATGTTTCTTTCAAACATCATCTCATATTCTTTTTTTTTCTTTTTTATTATTTGTTTTAATTCTCAGTTAGCTTGGGTAGAATTGAAGTAGGTCAAGAGAGAAAGAAAGGCATGAAACCATCCTTTCCTCCTCCTAGTACCTAAACTTGCAATCAGTCCTTTATTTTAGAGGTAAGTTCGAATGCAAACGCCTGGGCCTGACTTAGGTATACAGCAGTCTTTCACACTGAACCTGGGCCTACAGCTTTGGTCCTCCAGCACAGCTTGATTACTTACTTCACAGAATATCGGATTATTTCTTGAATTGCTTTCATATTCAGTTTTAGGACTATGGCAGTTTGTTCCATCTCCAAGGAAGAATAAGGAGCTATTCTTGCACCTTGATTGATTAACAAGGTCTCTTCTCCTCTAGGAAGTTAGGAAACGCAGAGACTAGCTCAGTGAAGCCCTTATGGGACTGGGCTCTTTGTACCTCAAAGCCTGCCAGGCTGAGGGATGCTGGGAATGAAGGGTAGAGAACACGACCAAGCTTCCCTTCTTACTCACTTGGGCCATGCCATACTCCTGGAAGGGGCAACATCTTCCATGTAAGCCACAAATAAGATTTAGAATAAGTTTTCTTCAGTATACACACATACCAGTTCAGATGCAAAAATCTATCTTATCTATACTATTTCCACATTATTTCCTACAGAGCCCAGATGTCCTTTCTGAAAGATGATGATGACGGTGAGGATGGTGATTGCTACAGCAGAGATTGCTGGGAGAGTTGTTTTTGCAAAGCAGAGAAGTTCATAATAACAAACCACACCCCTCTGACAACATGCATGGAGTACATAGTACACCACAGGCTAAATTTATACTTTCCTCAAGTTGCTTTTTAGCTGTGTTTTTCTTCCCCTGGCTTAAAGCCAGTACAGGTCCTGTTTGAGGTTTTGATCTGTTCTCAACAGAACTGCTCCATGATTATAGGACTCTACGCATTATTAACATGGGCCACACAAAGTTCAGGGCAGCACATTAATGGTTGAGCGTGGGTTATGTAAAACACTCAGGCTCTCCAACATGGCATTCCTCACAACCCCCCTTTCCTTCACCCACAAGATCAGGCTTAGCTCACATTTCTTTTTAGAAAGCAGAACTTGAAGCCAGGTATTTTGCCACAAACATTTGCAGGCTTACAATCCAAGCCATCGTAACTGAATGCTGTCTCTCACATGGAAAACAAATTCTGTACATGCTGTACATTCTTCAGTGCAAAATAAAATCCAGATGGCCTTTATTTTACAAAAAAAAGTGGGGCAAACAGATGAAGAGACAGAAGCCCTTTCTTACGCACATCCATCTCTAAATGTTGCCAAAATAAAGTAACCAACAGAAAGCTCTTGTGACTGGCCAAAGGCAGGCAGTTACTGAGATAACAATAAAAGGAGAAATAAAGTTCTTTTTAGAAATAAAAGGACATTAGCAGATGAAAATCAAATGAATATAGCTGTTTATCATTTTGCAGTCCAACAGTTGGTCTCTAAAACAGAGCTGGCCAGCCTGGGATGCAGAAAAGTCAGGTCTGATAAAGAACAGAGGTTGCTGTCGCAGGACACTGGAAAAAAAAAAAAGAAAATTAAATAAGGTCATGTTGAGTGAAAAATGCAGACATTGTCTTCTTGATAAAGGACAAAATGCAACATTCCAGGGTTTTCAAGTCCCTTTCTCAATTTGTTTCAAAACAGAACTTAAGCAAGTTTCCACCAAGTTTTTTGTTGGAGAGGAAATTAGTAATTGATAGTCCATTGATGGCCCTCTTCCAGTCACAGCATCCTAAAACCAAGAAGAAATAAGAAATGTTTCTTACTAACAGGTTAATTTTTTTTTTAAGTTTTTCACAAAATGCACTTATTCATTTGCACAATTAATGAAGACAGACATTCCTTTTATTTTTTTCATCAGTATTACACTGAGAGCTTTCTTGAAACATGTTTTGAAATGTTTCTGTTTAACTTTATAGCTGTTGTTTACTCCTCAGTCTATCTCCCCCTTGTCTCTCCCCCTTCTCTGCCTTCTTCCCATTTTACTTTTAAAATGGAGGAAAGTAGAGGAAAAGCAACAACAACAACAATAAAAAAAAGCTTTTGCTAAAAGAACATTTTTGTTTTTTAAATTAACTAAAAACTTAGGGAAATGATTGAGAGTTTTTGTTTTTTTGAAACTTCAGTTTTCAACAATACCCCCCATACCCCCCCCCATTATGCTAGGAAGATTTTGATCTAAATCTATTAACAGCTTTGAAGATGAGCCAAGCAGTCAGTCCTCAGAAATTAACTTTAATTAAGTAGAAGTACTAAAAAATTCATCTAGGTGGGATGGGAGGAGAAAGGAAGGGATCTATAAGGTGGCCGGAGAATTACACCATTTAGGAAACTGCTGTGGATACTGACTATTGTTATGAAGCTTGCCACATTCATTCAGTCTTTATGGGTTTGCTTTAGATTAAACAGAGATACAAAAACAAAACCAAAGAAGTAAAAATTAAAAAACAAACAATTTACTGTGAGGTTGAGGGTATGTAATGCTGCCCTTCTTTTACAATAAGATCAGTGCACACTGAGTACACAGTGCTAGCAAATGAGAATCTTCTGTACTTTTAAATATTTACATACTTTGTCATTTTCTGCATGGCAGAACCTAGCACAGTGGAGTCAGAGGGCTAATCACCACTTTCAGAGTCCATAGAAATGAAACACTAATACCTGAAATATGAATGAACTGCTGGCATTAATGAAGAAGGAAGATAATGAGTCAATATTGTATATTGTATATATCTAGCAAAACCTTCTTTCTGTATTGCTCAGTGTGACTCATTCCTGGAACACAGGTCAGAGCTCCAGTCAACAAAAAATATGTTAAACAATTAAACTTAGTTACTATTCTAAACTCTGATAAATAATTGCTAAGAGCTCCCAGTAGAGTTTAATGAAGATACATAAAAAAAATGAATAATGTAAAATACAATGAATAGTATTGAAATACTATTAAGAGAAATATTAGACAGGAAATTTACCCTGGTTCTTCATGAAAAATTGAAAAATATGTATCTGCTTTTATAGTTGTGCTTACTCTTGTGTGTTTAAATATAATGATTCAACATACTGTGTCCTTTTCTGTCCTGTATTACAGATATTATATGTACAGTTTTCCATGTGCTTTTTTTGTTGTTTTTTGAGCTGATTTCTCTGTCTCTACAGTGAAAGTATCAGTGACCAAATGGGCTACTGGTTGAGTAAATATATAAGATCTTATAGAAAGATGTAAAACATAAATACTCTTTTCAAAAACAATATCACAAAAATGGGCTACTGAATGCACTGATTTACTGTCAGGCATTTTAAAATTTCACTTCCATCACTAGTGACCATCACATGTGTCTTCAGAGCTCTGGAAGAACAGCAGTTCAGAAACCTGACAGAACAGGCAGTGCTCCAACTATGACACTAAAAGTTGTCTGGCTCTCAGATATTGTGTTGAAACAGTAATATGTGTGCCACATATATGCCACATAATATGAGAGCCAGTGGTGTTCATATCAGCTTAAAAGTTATCCATTCTTTGGGCCTCACATCTTACAGAGGTCTGCCTCCTCGCTCAGGGCTTGGGATATAACAGGAACATCCAAATCCTTACTTTGCCCAGCTCTGGCTATTAGCTGTCTTTACCTGAGGGAGAAGCCCAGTTCCCAGCTGGCTAAGCAGCATATTGTGAACATTAGCATCTGTGTATCTTTGTGAGAGAATTGCTTTCCTCACAGCTTTTCCCAGGAGTTCAAGTGTACCACAGTGTTCTAGGTACTGTAATATGTGATAACTGCCCTGCCTTTTTTCATCAGCTATCGTTTTTTTTTGATCCAAAGCATTCAAGTTTTATCCCTATTCTTAAAAATAAGACACAAGTTTAGAAGGCTTTATATCCCTGCAAAAATACCTAAGTGAAGCCACCCGCTGCAAAAAAACCTAAACCAGCATGTTGTGGTAATTTCTAAATTCTCCTAAGTTCTTTTCTGGTGATTTGTGAGAGGAGGTGACAAGCAGAACTATTCTGTACAAACCCCACATTTTAGGTTGTATGTGTACATGTATATGCATTGCCATGCATGTGCAACCATACACTTAAATACACATGTTAAGAATCACCTGCACTTCAGAAATGCTTCTGTTAATCTTAGGTTGCTCCATTGGGATTCACAGCACAGCCCATCATGGCAAGGTGCTGTCTCAGGCTTTACTCCTGCAGCTCAGCTCTTAGTGAATGGCCACCCCTCAGCAAGACCTGCAATGAAAGAGAGATGTCCAGCACCAGCCTCATGAAGTCTGAGGAGGTTTCTGGCTTCTCCAACCCAACTGGGCTGCTTTGTACTCTGCAGGCGTTTTGCTGCCCCGACATCCATGTCACTGCCCTTCTTCATCAGAAGCTGCTGAAGGAAGACTGGTAGCTCCAGGGTAGGTACACAAGATCTGCAGAGCTCAGGGGACAAGGGCCAGCGTTTACTACAAAGCTGAGAAAATTCTTGCCTGAGGGAAACAGCACAAGACTGTAGCTAAATGCCATCAAACGGCGAGAAATAGTTGCTTTTATTTGGGTCAGAGGTTGCCTATCTCTAAATTGGTTGCTGCGAAGGAGAAAATGAAAACAAGAGCTGTGAGTCACAGGTTGCTGAGGGAAGGGACATTGTAGAGGACTGTAATGAATTCCTCCCTGCTGCTGACATCCTCCAAGCTACTCCCGGGCTGTAGTTTGATGAAGGTAATGAATGCTGATATTTCCATGTCCAGATACTTATTTAGCCAATATTAGCAAACGAACGTAAGCTCAAACACATCACTGCACTGCTTTGTATGCTCAGATCTGAGAGACCATCAGACCAAACAGCACTGAAATGATCTGATTTCATACTCCTTAATGAGTTTGCCAGCTACAGACTCTCAGAGACCTCTCGTGTCCATTCAGCATTGTACTGGGAATGAATAAGTAAGTTTTCACTCAGGGCCGGATCTCTAAAAACAGAGAGAGTTGGAGATCCCTACCTGTAAACTATGAACTATGTGGGAAATTTCAAAATGTCCTTTTGAAGCTATGTTGCTTATAAAAGCTAGTGACCTTAGTGTTGAATCACTTTTGCATAGTTTTTTCTTTTTTTTTCTGTTTATGTATTTACTAATTTTTTTTTCTTACCAGAAGTCTTACAAGAATTCGATGGCTAGACAATTTACAGAAAACAAATGTTGCAGAAATAAGAGTACAGCTGGAACAAATCCTTGTTTTGTGCAAGCCAGAATATTTTCAGTAACTAGTTTTGCATTTAGGTTTTTCGTTTATTTTTATATTACGAATTCTATTCTCATGCACCCAAACTCTATGTTTTCAGTAACGTTGCTTATTCATATTCCACACAAGTCCATCTATTTCTGCTACAGCTTCTTCTGCTGAACGCAGTATTCCGGACAAGGACACACCATTGATTTATACAATGTTATCATTTGATAACGTTTCTGTACCTTTATAATACTATCGAAAAATGTTTGTTTTTATTAATGGAGTTATGTCTTCAGCACCCATATTTGCTGGAGCATCCATTCTGACTGATAAGATACCTTTGTGGATGAATAAAGTTATTTTGGATTTTTGATGTTCGTATGAATACTTCTATTTATCAGTCCTGAAGTGGTTTGATGACGCATTCAGCAACAGTATTAGATTCCTATAGCATTCTACAAAGAAATTTGTATTGTCTGGCAAAGATATAAGGTGACATCACAGGGAGAATATGTTCCATGAAATCTTATTATTTTTTAAAAATTAGGTTACATTTCAGTGACTAATTATGTTTTAAGGAGCCAGGCAACAGCTTAGGAAGTTTGGCCCTCTAAGTTTTGTGATTAAGTTCAAATAAGAAACATACTGATTTTTTTAAAGAATGCCAGAATCTCATCCAATGGACAGTGAAATAAATTCGAGGGTTTTTTAATATATTTTTGTTGTTTAGTTTTACTACAGAAAACATCGGATAAGGCCTTGAGACAATGGATTTGTCATCTGAAGTGGAAACCTGTACTTTTATATTTAATTATTCTGTGAGAAAGCGGAGAACCAGCAGGTTTAATTAAATCTTTTTCCATCATCTCCAATGTAACTGGAGCCACATTTTGGAAATAACATGAAAATCCAACTTTTAAAATCCAACAAGATTTAACAATATTACAGTAAACTGAGCAAGTTATTATATTTTGTTCAGTTCCACCTCTTTTACCTGGAAAGGAACAAATTATATTTGAAAACTGTGTAAAAATATTTGTGAAAACTGGCTATTCATCTTTAGCTAACTGTGCAGGTGAGAAACTGAAGGTTGTGCGTCTTGGGTCTTACTGGGTGACATTCTTTGATAAAACCTGGTGATGGGGCAGAATGGGCCAAAAGATGACAATCTGCTGGGAAAGAATCACCTGGAAAAAAATTGTGTTACTCTAGACAAATCACTTCTCATCTCTGATAATTATTTTCCTTCCTATCTGTGGTCTACTTCATTTTGACTGTAAGGTTTTTAGGCAATTAGGCAGGACTCACTTCACCATACATTGGCTTTCTAAAAGTGAGAAATCTCATTTCAGTTAGCTATCCAGACTCTCTGTACATTTAATAGAGAGAGAGAGAGAGACTGTCAGGAGATGATTCATCTTTTTTGTCTAAGAGTGGAATAACATGAATTGTTCTCTGGACATTCTTCTCACTCACTAACTCTTCCCGTTGACAGCACTTTAAATCAGATATTAAATTGTAGATAAAGTTAGGCGAGATGACTCAAGCCCTTGTTGTACACTGTCTGCCACCTTATCTCAGTCATGATTCCAGGTATGACGTTAGCAAAAATAAATAACAATATATTGGGCCAGGTGGAGGCCTGATGTAGTTTTACATTTTTATGCTGAGAAGCACATAGAAATCTTAAGACTTCAGGGCAGTCCTACAGTCAGTGTTAGACAGAAGATCAAGCTAGATGACTGGAATGGTTGTTTCCTCCCTTACTTATCTATCATGTGGAGTGGGGAGGTGATGACTATTGATGATATTGACTTATTCTGACTTGCTAAGGATGTTTTATCGAGAAATACCTCAAGGCCCCTGAATGAGACTAATTAAATTGTGAGCTTTATAAACACCATGCCTTTTTAAGAGCAGCAAAGGATCACTGCTGACCCACCTCCTCAGCGGGTGCTAGCCCTGCCTGTGGCTGCTGCCACATCTGTGTGGTAAGGGCAGCTTTTTAATTCTCTTGAGTTGAGCAAGATTGTGAGACAGCCTCTGCCTCTGAAAAGGTTTTCGTTATTTGACTGTTCAAAATTGCTTTTATAAAGCTCAATATATATTTTATTCCTGCCCATCTTGGTGTTTAAGTTGGTCATCTCAACTCCCTGCTCACACCTCTTATGGCACAGTTCAGAAAGAACTGCTGGACGGGTCTATTTCTACTCATGCTAACTCAAAGCTGAGTTTGTTGTAAAAGAGCTTGAATCTGCTTGAATACAGTTTTATAGCCCCTTAGAGCTACTCTGAAGCTGCAAAAAGCCTAGACTAAAAATCTAGACTGTAATTCCACATGTATTTTATAACATCGCACCAAAACGGAGGATGTTTATTCAACTCCTGTGTCCTTCGTCTCTCACTGCCTCACCAGAGATTTCTAACACAAGGAGGTGGATTTTCAGTTCTCATTTCCTGCACAGCCCTAAAAGTTGGCACAACACTCAGTCTTTGATAGAATTGCCACTCGGAATATATTTTAGAGAGTTGGTAAGTTACGAAAGTGAGTTTGTAGGTGCCTAAAGACATTTCAAAGCAGGGGGCTGAGCTTCAGTGCCTGCTATATAGGTAGCACCTTCTCTTCACTCTGTAAAGGTGTTTTCCCCTAAAAATGATTTCACGCTAACCTCAGCTATGCTGGACCACATGGATCAGAAAGGCAGCAAGTTGTGTCAAGGCACTGGAGGCTTTTCACCCATACTTATTCATCCCCTCTCTGGGCCAAGAGCTTCCGCACTTCACTGTACCAAAGTACGCATTCTCGGGAGGTTTCTGAGAGTCTTGGAGTATGGTCTTATGGTCTTACTCACCTTTTTAGTGAATCCAGAATCACAACTGAAAAATGACACATCTAACATCTCTGCATAGCAGTCTGAGCATCCCCAAACATTTCTGTCAGCAGTCATCCTATCAGATATCTGAGTTCAGCTGTTGCAGGCTTTCGTTTTCACTTAGGGAAAAAAATCTGTCTTATGAAATAATTGTCAAATGTTCTTGAAAAAACATGAAAAAGAAGAATTAAATATTCATGATTCATATGTTAAAATTCACTTTTTTTATTGTCTGCGAATGTTGATTTCTGAAATGCACATGGCAGCAAACAGAAAGAGGAGCTTAACTTCAGAGGAGATTTTACAAAGGTAAAGAATCTGATGCAGCAGTTTTACCATCTACCATCCTACTAGGATGTTCCTCCTTCTATCATCCTACTAGGTGGGTCACTGCCTTTTGTGTCTCATCTGCCCTGTAGTATTTAACCTCATCTTACAGGACAGCTGTATTTCATCACTCATGGCATACTGGGAGCTCATTAGGTGACAACCTCTCTCTCTTCAAAATGTTTTAAATCTGGTAATTATTTTCTAAAGGATCCTGAGTACATTCTAATTCACAGTTAAATACATAAATTTGAATGCGTGTATTATGATTTATTCTTTTCACTTGCCTACAACAGGATATAAATAAGAAGAGAAATGCCTCAGAGAAACAGAGTTTGCAAGACAAGAGCAACCAGGTAAAAGTGAGGATGTTTCCCCAACTTCAGCAGAGTTGTGTGTGGCTTCCCCAACTTCCCTATTGCAGAAAAATAGAGATATTTCCTAAAAGTACATGTGATCAAACAGGGAATATAGTAAGCTTTCATTTTCAGCTTAGCTACCATAAAAGCACAGACACTTACAAGTGAGGAAGCTCACAAGAAGTATATTCCTCAGGTAGGTCAGCAAAAACATAAGCTTCTATTTACAAAAGTTATATTTGTGTGCTTCTATCTTGGAAGGTTGCAATGAGTGTCAAAACTGGTCTCTAGGCACCATTATGACCTATTTATTCTCCGTCAACTGCAGCACATTTTTTAAAGTGAGAAACAAACTTCACAAGGTATGAAACCGATCATCTGCAAATATATTCTGTGAATTCACATATACAGGGACAGATATTTTTTTCTCATTCATGTTCCATATCTTCTGCTAAACTCTGATGTTCATATTTGCATATATTGTATTAAGAAATAAAATAATTTTTTTTTGCATTTAAACAATAGTGCAACAACTTCAGGTAAATTTGTTCATGTAATTTTTAAATTCTACAATCACACGTTGTTTTCAGGTAAACAGACTCAACTGTTTACCAAATCATGCATATTTAGGTATTACCAGGAGATACTGGCTCTTTTTCTAAACT
>VZTM01012670.1:0-16740 GCA_013400555.1 Jacana jacana | reverse complement strand
ATTTGATCTAGGTGTTCCTGCTCCAGCAGGGGGATTGGACTAGATGATCTTTCAAGGTCCCTTTCAATCCCTGATATTCTGTGATTCTGTGATTTCCTTGCCTGCCCCGGCTATTTACCAACAAACTGTGGCCCCTGCTCTGAAATTTGTTCTGTGGCCCCTGCTATGAAATAATTCTACTTATTAGTACAGCTATTTAGACCAGCAAACTCCTTGTTCTGTGGCCCCTGCTATGAAATAATTCTATTTATTAGTAGAGCTGTAAACTATCCATCTTCTGATATCTTTTAGTAAGAAAACCTACTGGTTCACAGGAAGTCCCAGAGTTTTGAGAACTGGTGAGTGCAGAGACAGGGAAACTAGATACTCCTGACTTCGGTGGCAGGGAGCAGTTAGACCACAGACAGAAGTAACAAATAAATAAGCAAACAACGTGAAGTATCAATGATGTTAATAACTTCTATATCTCTTGTCAAATGTTTGACTCAGGGGAGGATGGGGAGATATTTCAGTCTTTATACTGGGAACTTTACATAGTGATGTCAAAAATACCTTAGTATTTTGCTTACTCTGACTCATGCCCTGTAAGCCACCCTGTCTGTTACACCATGGACACCTCTGCAGAGGTGACCTGAGCCATCTAGATGCATGTAATTCTTAGTAATTGCAACGTACTTCTTCAGGAAAACCAATGAATGGCTTGGACCATCCTGCCAGACTACAAACATGAGACAAACTCAATGAAGTCTCTTTTCCCCCTTATATTCAGCTAGAAAAGAGAGCGAAAAGATATGAGAAGCCAAAAACTGAGTAGAACAGAGCCATGCCTACCCAGGGCCGTGCTGACACGCTTGGCTTACAGTGAATGAAGATGTCATGACACTGCGTTGGGACTTACCACATGGTGATGAAGTGCTACAAGGCGACCGTGGCCACTTGGCATGAGAGCAGCGCACTGCGACTCGCTGTCTGCCGACAGCTCCGTTTGCAAGGAAAGCTGTGTGTTTATTCTCACACCTGTGATGTACTCTACTTTCACACCCCGGCTAAAATTTTACAGCAGTCTACACAAGTACCAATACTTTTCTTACCAGTCAGGCAAAACATCGACCACTGTGAATCAAAGATGTATCGTAAGTAACCCAGGTCAGAGTTTGCAGAGTTCAACCTTTTCTGTTCTTACTTTTTTGCCTTCACTATGTCACATTCTGCTTCCTCCATTTTATTATTTTGAGTTAGCCTTTTCTCACAAACGTTCTAATTTTTTAGTAATACTTAAGTAAGCAGCCACTTACCACAGCAATTACTCTTTAAAACTAATTATTACAATGAAGTGCCATGATTAAGAACATAATTATTTGCATAGACCAGACATCACAAAAGTCTGGGGCTCTTCTGTGAAGAACACTGCAGTTCAAGTGAACACAGCAATCTCTGTACCATGTATTTATACATAAAACATATATTGTGGGGAGTCAGGAAGTCAGTCTGTATCTTCCACAGACAAAGAACTGGAGAAGTCTGGAAATGAAGTCACTCAATCACATTCACTCCATAACAAGAAGAGCCACAATTGAACCTGTCCCCTCCATAGCTTTTCAGCAAAGTGGGGTGCTTCAGAGAAGGGCTCTTTCTATGGTGCTCCTACAGATAAGCATGTTTTTAGCCAAAACACTGTTTTGGTCTCATGTTTAATGTATATTATATGGCTCAACCATTCTACTAGCTTCAAATCGTAGTCTATGGCAAAGATTTCAGTGTTTTATCAAACGCTATCGCAAGATCTTGAAAACTTGTTTTCTTCAATAATGTTTCATATAACTAAGATATCCAATTATATCCTCCTAAATACTTTGGACATCCTCAGATAGAGCGTTCATGAGAACTAATGAAAAAACCCAAGTATGTGAAGAAAAAGTGAAGGGTACTACAGCAAGTCCTACAGCTCCCTGGGTTCTGTAACAATTCAACTAAAGCAGGTCCTCATGGGTTTACGGTTCCTGTGCCAGACTTGCAGTTGTGGCTGGCGATGTTAACAGTAATCCCCTACCCATTTCTCTCTCAATTAACATCATCAGGAAATGGAATCAGGACAAATCCATCAGAAATACAGTCACTTTACACTTTATCTGCCTTGTTCACAAAAGAAGCACCAACAAGAGCTAAAGAATCTGGAGAAAGTCTTGCATATCAAGGCCACAAATACCAAATTCTTGCCACTCATCATCCCATTTTGTGCCACAGATAATCTGTTAGCTACTCAGAGACTAAGTTAGAGGAATGGGTGAAGTTTTTTATTATGCTACAGACATTATTATAGTGATTTGGGTTCTTTTTTTTTCACCAGTCAGAGATCACTGATTGAAATGTGCAACTATTTGTATGTCTTTTGCAGTACCTGAAATTAAGGAGGGAATATTCAGTAATAGTAATGGCAATAACCCCCCTCGAGATTGCAGAATTATTCTTCTTAAGCATTATCATGTTACCTTCTGTTCTTTTTCAGGTTCTCTTTTTTTCTTGCAGTGCTCCTTCTTCATTAACTCCTTGTTTGGTAAACAGAGAACACAAAGTAGATAAAGACGCCAGTTTCACAGATGATCATAAGTTTTTTTTTATAATTGATGCAGAAGCTGCCCATACATAAGGTAAACTTGCCTGAGCAATACAGAAAAGCTGAAAAGCAACCAGATGTGGACAAGTGTGAATTTCCCTCACACTCCTCACTCTAGCACAGCTCCTGGTTGTTGATTATCAGCAGAGCAGACAGAACAAACCTCACACCAGCTTGCACGTATGTGATGGCATTAGGGCCAGGGGGCATGAATATAGTCCCCCTGATGTTCAGACCTACACCAAGTTTCAGCACAGCCTCAATCTGCCCCCAGAGTGGGAGAGCTGACATTACACCAGTCACATCAGTAGAGCAAGGTCCTAGTTTTGGCTCATTTTTACACTAAGAAGTTAACATAGATAATAAAAAGTAAAGTTCTATCAAATGATAACCAAGTGTGCTCAGCCAATGGATTTTCTTGGCTCAAGGCCAAGACTAATCTGCAGAACAGTCAAATACCTTTTAATTAGTACGACACATTAATACAGCAAGTCGTTTAACTACCCTTTCTTACTTGAGAGCCAAGGGAGTGGAAAAAAACTAGCTCATACAAATCTGAAAGATTCTTGAATATTTTGTCACTTCAGCACACCTACTTACCACCCTCTTTTTGAGACCATGCTCACGTAACCATTTGCAGAATTCTTACAATGATCTAATGTGGGACAGGGCAAAAGACAATTCCTAAAAATGACAGCTCATACCTTGGAGTATATTCTGATTCATTTAGAAGCACTGCAATATAAACACATAGGCACAAGCATTACAGTGCGCATATCTATTTTTGTCATATGGTAAATTAAACAAAATAAACGTTAGAGCAAAAGAGTATTTTTTAAACAGAGGAGATAGATAAGCTGTGTATTTGGAGTCTGTAGTTTAAAGCATATGGCTGCAAATCTCTGTACCATGAACGATAAAATGCAGTTTGTTCTTAATGCTGCTGTGAGTACTTTATCTTTCTGTGTTTATGCACATTGTTTCAGAGATCTATGCAGATACTTGCAATGGTACTATTTAAAACTGCTTTGAAAAGAAAAAACATTACAGTATTAGGCTAAAAATGAAAAACATTAAAATATCTTATGCTTATTCTGATACTCAAAAATATTTCTGTAAGTGAATTAAAATGCATTGGCTGTTGTTCTTTGTAACACTTTTAACTTTCGTTTTATCCTGTGACTAATAAGAACTCATGATAATTTTTAAATAATTTACTGTAAGTGAGGTAAGTAGCAATGACTGAAAATGTCTTATTCTAATGCCGCAGCCTGGTAACTGTAGAGTGGAAGTTAGCATCAGATGTAAAAATGACTGAGTATTCCTTACACAGTACATGGAAAGGTTTAATAGTGGGGTCACCCGAAGAGTTGTACTTATCCATAGTAAACTTAACTAAACTAAACGAAATGAAACTAAACTAAATTAAACAAAACATTCTGCGAGGTGGTACTGATACTTGAAAAACCCTCTTCAGGAGTGAGCATACCTTCTTACATTGTTATTACCACTTAGATTTCTTACTTGTCTAATTGCTGGCTCTGAAGGTAAATTGCTGAAATTAAAATACTGTCTTTATTGTCAATGCTAAGAGTACAATTTTTCAGTGTTATTCTCATGATCAAGAGCCAGCTGGAGGGCATCACCCCATCAGCTGGTGGGTGTGTATACAGGCCTGTTCTAGCATGACACCATGTGCCCTGAGACCCAATTACAGCCACGCATTACTGTCAGCACAACTCAAAGCCATACCTGCTTTGCTGACTCACAGAGGCAGATTAGAAAGCCAGAAGGGACTATTGTTGTCATGAAGTCTGACCTGCAGTATTACAAAGGGCTTGGGAATTCCCAGAAGAAATTCCTATTTGTAGCAGAGAATCTGTCTTAGAAAACCCTGACTTTGATTTATAAACTTACTGTCATAACGAATGCACTGTAACTGTGTGCCCTGTTTATAAATTCAGTGATTACATTAGCTCTTGTTGGCTACTGTTTGGGATGGAAAAATTAAGCTCTATCTATTATTATTAACCATTACGGCACCTAAATGCTTTTCCTGGGTAGCACCTCCGGCTCTGTAACTTGAACTACCTTCCTTATATCTTAACAACTGTGCTTATAAAACATACTGCTTGTCTCAGCAGAGTTCCATCCTTTATTATTCAAGTCCCACACCTGCCTTTCCATTATTTTGCCCAAGACTGATGTCAGACTGACAAGCTTATAATTACCTAGGTTACCTCACCGATTACAAAAAAAACGTTAGCATGACCTTAACTCCTGCAAGCTCCTCTAACATCCTCAGTGCTCCAAGCTATAATGAAAATCGATATTAAAAATCCAGAGAGTTCTTCTGCCAATCCTTTAAAAATATTTAAATATAAGTTACTGTATTGAAATAATGTACTGATTTAGGATTTCCAGCATTAGTAGCCTTAGTGACTGCTGGGGTAGAAAGAATTTCATAGGAGTATGGCAACCTGCTTGTCCTCAAATACAGAATAGAGGTAATTATGAATGCTCCTGGCTTTAGCTCCTCTTTGTCTGACACAGATTCTTCATTCATTCATTCATTCATTCAGCAAGATCCACCTATTCTATAACCCCGTCTGAATAATTATTGCTTAGTATTCTTCAGAAATGGGACCAAAGTACATAAACCTTAGTAAACTCTAAATATCTATGTGTATGTGATAGGGTCCAAGTGGCAGAGGTTAGCCACAGAAAACCGTAATTAAAGATGCTTTTAAGGGAGGAGAAAGACTAATGAGAAGACTCATCATGACAAAGATCAGTTTTCCCCAAGAACTCTGAAGTCCAGGCCAAGCAGTTCTATGCTCATTCTTTACATTTGCAAAACATTATTCTCTTCTTTCCCAGGATCTAAACCCCTGCCTAATTATCTACGAAAGCAAAAATAGCAAATACTTCAAGATTCTACCTAGCAGAATAGCAGTAAATTTATTGCAAAGTTACAGGCAAGTCAGTGAATTTCACAGAAGGTTCAAAATAGTACCTCATGCTGGACCTCTGGCATTGCAAAATGGTAATTAGAGGTCCCAGAGGCATAGAAAGCACTACAAAACTCCAGAAACTCTTGGCAATAGACAAATGGAGAGAATGCGTTAAAAAAGAGAACGTGTTAAAAAAGAAAACTATTTAAGTAACAATCAATACGTCTTTCCTAATATTAAATTCAAAATGCTCTAACAGTAAGGGAAGAGCTTTGAGAATAGAGACACCATATGATGAAAGTAACTACCTTTGAGTGGAATTGGTGATATTCACAAGTGGTGTGGATGTTTAACAGACAAATTTTTGGAATAATACTGGTCACGTGATATACAGCAAAAATGGCAAAAGTTTGTCAACCAGGTATTTCATTTTTTTTTAGACAATGCTAAAATAATTTATTACAAAAGGTAGAAAAATAAGCAATCATTCCACAGAAAAATTACCTGTGATTCCAGGCTGATTCCATGATGTTCTAAAATCTTTTTAATGGATCATGAAATCCCTCAGTTTTCACCGCAAGTGTCAGCAGGAGAGATTGCTATGCTAGGTTGCAGATTTAGACCCATGCATACAAGTGCAAAGCTGTATTTTTAAGACTGGAGCATTATTCTGCTACAGATATTTTAAAGCACCCTACCTTAGTATTCCCTGGAAATGAAACATAGAGCATGTGCAAACTCTATGTATAAACTTAGTCATATTCACTGACATCATTATTTTCTAAATCTTCTGCATGATTGTATTCCATTTTAGTACAAAAAGATTACACTGTCTGGTCTGCTTTGAAGTTGTGTCCCCTCGGTTATTACCTAGCATCAGACTACTGACAACAGCAAACCTGCTAATATCATCATCAGCAACAATAAGAATATAAAGATTTAGAGAACTATTCCAGCTCCCAGTCTATTCATCTGATGATGTGTTATTTTTGAGCTTTTAGCTGTTAAGCTTTTAATCTCACAATGTGAGTGTCAACTGTTAGTGATGAGGCAGACACATCAGTAAACACCTTTTTCTAGGTGCACCTGCATGCACTTGGCTTCGAGTGACACCTTGCTCCTTTGAAGGGATGTTCTACAGAAAGATGTTCCCAAACACAAACACTCTCAGAAGCTGCCACAGCTCGCAGCAGTTGAAATCAAACCAGGACAGATGGAGGAATATTTTATTTTTACCAAGTATATCATGTGAAAAAAAAAAAATATTAAAAAATGTTACCACCAGGAGATTAACACTCAAAAAGGTGACAGCTTTCTATTTCTATATTTTGGTTAGATTTAATAGTACATTACTGAATTTGATTAGAATATTCAGAATGTATTTTTCTTTTTGCACAGGAAAAAGCAGAGATTAACAAAAGTAGCTGTGTCTTACAAAGCCTTTAAGGAAATTATGTCCTTTCATTCTTTTCCAGTACATTACTTGAGGAAAGCAAGTAATGAAACCCCAAACATGTGTTTTAAATGAAATCTATCTGTAAAGAATTTAAATTTTGAAGTTGTGCTCCCTCAAGTATTCTTAAATCCTGTTCTTAAAATATGTGAATATTTACACCTGAATTATCAAATTGAAAAGGCATTTGGCTAATGTATCTGTATCAACCCACCAAGACAATGGGCAAGTCAGAGTTATGCAGGAAAAGCTGAGGAAAGAGAGGTGGTGCAGTACTCTGCAGGAAGGTGGTGCAGTACTCTGCAGTACTCTGCAGGGAAGAGGAACGGCGGGGTAAGACACCACCTGAAGAGGTTGGGTAGGAGTGTGGATCTCAGTACATGACTTGTGTGAACACTCAGTTACAACTGAGAACATGATGGGAAGACAGTGAAGATGATTCTGCAGTAAAATGGGGATGTGAAGTCTAGCTCTCCAATTAGATTGAAAGTGCTGAATCTGTTTCATATTGTCCAAAGTGTTTCATATTGTCCAAAAAATTTAAAAGCGTGTTCTCATTTTCCAATAGTTTTGCTTTTTACTAACAGCAACAAAAAGGTTTTGTAACTCCTTAATGGATATATTTCCTCTGAATAATCACCCTAATTTCTTTTAGGTTACTCTGAGGCTTGCACGGTACAAAAAATTCACTGATATTCAACATACAACACATGCTCTGAGTCTTGTTTTTTAATCGGTTGAAATTAGTTTTCATTCTGAATCAGACCAGCAGGCTACATATTTTCAAGCCACATGTGACCCTTTGATAGGATTATTTTTGTATGCAGATTAAATCTTAAAAAATATTCTTTGCAAAACTTAAGCTAAGTATCATTGCCAGGTATTGGAATAATGAATAAGCATATAAAAATAAAATTAAAAAAAAAGATATGGTTGGGGAAAATAAAATCTATTTCTTAAATTTTGCTGCACATGCCACACAGAAGAAATCTATGCGTATTCTTTACCACAAACGTACTATTCAAGGAATATTAACCTTGCTGAAGTCAATGGCAAGTGTCTGGATGAACTGGGGGGCACAACATGCAAATGTTAACGTATTTACAAAGAACATTTAATACTATCCTTTAAGAAGAAAGTTGTTATTCTGAGAGTCTGAAGGCAGAGGACTGAACATAGGTCAGACTCCCTGTTTAGCATCTCATGTTTTAAAAAAGTATTCTTTAATCATTAATAAATTCAAAGTCAAATACTGTTTTAAAGAGGCGGTTGCTTCCTCTCGTGATCTGGAAATAAAAGTAATTGCTTGCTATTAGATATTAGCTAGAGACAAGGGCAGAAACAACAGTTAATGAAAGGTTTTTTACATTGGACAAGTCACCTGAAAATGATAAACACACAACAGGAATAATATGTAAAGAAAATACTTCCTAATGGGACAATTTAGCTTTTTCGCTATCTTTGTAAATTCTCGCTCTCTCAAGTGCAAAGAATTCTTTCATAATCAAAACTACATAACTCACTTTTCACACAAAAAACACTAATTTGTCCATTCCTTCAATTTTTTCTCTTACACAGAAGATAAACCTTTCTGCAAAGTTTTTGGACATGCAAGCCCTAGTTCCTTCTATACACACACACCCCTACTCTGTGAAGAACATAAATGTATTTTGTAAGTTACGACGTAATAAATGGTAGATTTATTGCAACTGGCTGAGTGCTCTGAACATAAAGTGACAGACATCATTATTGTTGCTATAAATACTTTGCACTGTAAAATTGTACTGTACTTTATGTGGGAATACAAAACAATATAATACTAAAATGGACTCCGTTTCTGACCCAACTGAAAGCATAATAATCTCTGAATGATCCCAACAGAAGCTGAACTGAATAGGCAGAGGCATAGATTCCAGTTTTTATAGCACCCCACACCTATTGCATCGTCATAGTTCCAATACTGACAACAGCATAATCTAATTTCTTAATTAAATCCACCGTCTGTCTTTCTTGTCAAGTGAAATGTTTATGGCTTACTTGTAAGCCATATTCTTTCTTTCACCCATCAAACTCTACAAGATGGTGTGTACATGACACCTTTAAAGAAGAGATGCAAAGTTCCTGTGTGCCTGAGGGCTCTGGGATCTAAGGAGCACTATTATTGTCAAGGCCCTAAAGGACAAGTGTTAAGCCTTTGAGGATATGGCATCATGAAAACATGAGCTGCTAAGACAAATCAGGAAGATGAAGACTTCCTGTATATTGAGTTCATCTCTTCATTCCATAAATGTGTGTTTGTTCTCTCCTCATCCGTTTTTCCTGATTTTTAGGCATACTGAGTTCTCACAGCTCTCAGCAGGTTCAGAGGAAGCTTCGAGGTAGTTACCTTGGTAAAGCTCGACCTAGAATTTGCGTGCCTAAAGGGCTCAGAACCCTACTTCAAAGGTGAATATTTTTAAAAGCAGGCCTAAATTTATCTGTTCCACTTTTTCTATTATTTGTTGAACAATAATAATACTGCCTCACGTTTACAAAGCACTTTGGGATCTCCAGCTGAACGACGCTATTCAATTACTCTCATGAAATCATTGTTAAAAATGAGATTCCCTATTATGCCCATTTTCTAATCAGCTGAAGAGCATTAAGTTCAAAAGTTCACCTTGATTCTAACTAGATTCATAATGTGTTTAGGAAATTGAAAAGAGAAGGCAGAAAAGGGGCAGGAGAAAAATGTCCAGTGATAACAAAACAAAGGGAGAAGAGCAAGTAAAATTAAAGAGACTGTAAAATGATTCTGAGAAGGCATGAGAGAAAAAATCAAATTATAAGTATGATTGATTTCATAAATAGATTGCTAGTAACATTATCTTTGTCTTAATTCCTACTATCATACACCATATACAATTCCTAATAGTTATTTTTTTCCATTTAATGAACATCCCTTATCAAAATTCCACAGAGAAGAAATGGTTGAGAAACCAAATGATTTGTGAACCCTGCCTGCCTACAAAATACTTTGAAAGGGTAATTTTAGATATGTCAGATTGTTGAAGCTTTTTTTTCCCTAATTATGATACTGATCTTATATAAATACAAAGCCATCCCCTGAGACTCACAGATTTGCAGTAACCAGTACAATCACTTCCCCACAAAAAACAAGACTAAGGTCACGTTGCACTTACTGCGGAGCCACACTTCTTGCTGATACTGAAATACATATAATGATGTTCTTAAAGGTAATTTTAATTGTTTTTATTTTAAATTTCTACCACAAAACACATTGAATGAATGTGACTTTAAGAAATTATTGGTCACCAGTTTTTAGGAAAACTATCACTGAAATCTAAATATTGAACTTTATCAAACACCTGATCAAATTTTAATGATTTTTGCTCCTAAGGCTTATTTTCTTAAAGTAGCACCTCCACTTGGTTTGGAAAAAAAAAGAAGTAGTTAATGTTTACAGTAGATGAGGGTGTCATACATCAGCATCAAGCAAAATATTTTTACACTCTGAGATATTTTTCCATATCTTTTTTCAGAATACCACATGTCCATGGGGTAAAAGCACATCTGACCCATTCATTGAACCATCTGCTTAACTGGAGACAAGTAACTTAAATTCCTTTCCTCCTGATATAAAAGCCATACGCTGTTAGGTGGGGAAAAAGAGATAACCACAAAAAAGAATAACTTTGCTATAAATTATAGCCTAAAGTTTTGATTTACTACCAGCGCACATACAACTCCACCAAAACATTTGCTGTTTCCACTTCTGTGAACTAATTGTAGATTTCCCTTATGTACTCTGAGTTTCAGATACGATTTTTTATTTCCAGGAGGTGGACACATCAAGCTGCATGGCAAGTTCATCTGCCCTAATTTAATTGTCAGACACTATGTTCCTTCATAGTCAATGGTGAGAAACAGTTCCCTTAGAAGATGAGTCATCCCATCCTATAATGAAGGTTGAAATAAAATAAGATGAATTGTCCTTCCACTGGCTGTAAAACTAGCTGAGGTCTATATGGTAAACCTATACACCTGACTTACGGGTATCTACAGTTTGACAGTTTGACAAAATCCCATTCCTTAGTTCTCATATCATTAAAATTAAGATGAAAGCGTGCAATAATTTTAAAAAAATTACAGCAAATGATCAGTTTATCCTGCTCTAGTAATTTTTTTCCAGCTTCAGTAACAGTGTTAATCCATTTGACTGGCACTGCTGACTGCAGTTTTCACCTTCACGCTTCATATAGTAAAATATGTCAAGCCAACACTGCTATCTGATCCCATCCATGTTCTGATGTCAGCGTGCTCCAGAAGTGTGGTGAGGTGCAACTGAAGCTAACCTATGGCAATAAAATGGCTGAAAATACGATGTGAAAGCATTGAGAAGATATATAAATATTCTAGAAAGCAATGCTGTTGGAGGAGGGACAGAACATGCTTGTAATATATTGCAATGACAAAGTAAGTTTCATACCTATCAGAAACATGCATCAGTAATTAATCCTGCTTGTAAAAGAACTTAATCATATTGGGGGAGAATTTCTGAGGTGAGTTGATGCTGCATCCAGGCAAGGTAAATCAAGAATACAAAATAAAGAGTCACACATCAACGCTGTATGCTCACAGTTGGATAATTTACACATAGAACTTATCTGGGGCACTGACAACCACGCACAATGAAAGATGCAGATCTGGCAGACAAAGCACAATTTTCTGTTTTATTAATCTGGTTCTGTGTGTACTTTAAGTCAGGAAGCACAAGGTGAAAACTGCAGTGAAAAAAGTAGGAATTTTGTCTAAGGAAAGAGAGGTAAAAACTTCAGAAATTAGATTTTACATGTTAGCATTTAGCTTTCAAGTCTTTGCAATTCTTTACAGCATGTACTATTGCTTTAGTTGCACTCAATGGGAAAAGAATTATGGTTCTATTTTAAAATAAACTGTGTAAAAGTATTTTGTAAACCAAGAGCCAATCTGCCACTATGCTGCAAGTATTTGCAGGGAAAAAAGATGCTTATTATCCATTTCCCTCCTAGTTTAAAAGTTCTTCACTTTGGCAAAACTGATGCAACTGGCAATCTTTTGTATTTATTCCATTCTTCTTAGGAAGCAGTAGTCCCCTAGCAGTATGATATTTAATCTTATTGGACTGGTTTACATTTGTGTTGATGAAACATCAGATGAGAACATCAGGACCATAATTTATTGCTACAACTATGGAATTAAATGGACTGATGGATTACTTCTTTAATCAAGCTGTATTAATAGAAAAAGTCAGAGCAAGATCTAACCACCATGTTGATTTCAAGTTGCAGAACTTCACAGAAACTTTGGCTAGTTCTGCTTTGAGGCTATACTGTATTCTGAATACCTGAGACATAAGGCTAAGGCTAAAAAATGACCCTTCAGGTACTGGAAGGCTGCTATAAGGTCTCCCCAGTGCCTTCTCTTCTCCAGGCTGAACAAGCCCAACACTCTCAGCCTGTCTTCATAGGAGAGGTGCTCCAGCCCTCTGATCACCTTTGTGGCCCTCTGCTGGACCTGTTCCAACAGATCCATGTCCTTCCTATGCTGAGGATACCAGAGCTGGACACAGTACTCCATGTGGGGTCTCACTGAAGCAGAGATGCATCTCACCATGCTTATGGAGCATTCCAATTAAGCGCTGGAAGGCACTGAAGATGATCAAGAGCTGCAAACCGATGCCTGTGTGCCAGGTCCATGAGTGCCCTGTGAGGCAGTGACAGAGATGGCCAGTAGCCTGAGGCTGCCCTGAGACACTGTGGGGGTAGGCTACCTGAGGCAAAGTTTTTTATTTCTCACCCTACTATTATTATTGTGAAACTTTCATGCTCACCCATGACGAATTTATCATCCTGTCCTTTATCAGGAGTAGTTACAATCCAAACACCGTCGTTTTCAAGTACTACCATGACAGTATGGCACAGAACAAAGAAAGACAGTTTCCCTTTTGTTTGGAAAAATTCTTACATTTGAGAAAAGGGAGAAAGGACAATATTGCAGAAATGAAGAGAATGGCTTCAAGCCTGTGATAAACTATTTCCAGTTTCACACTTGTAATGTGGACACATTCTTACCTTCTTGGACACAATTTCTTCTTTTTGTATGTCTGATATACAGAAAAGTAAAAGCTTTTCAGAAACAAGCAGTGAGCTTACCAGCGAAGTTAGGAAGTTTGCTTCCATATATACTTAGAATATGCTTTAGTAAAAAATGAAACTATATATGGTAAATTCATTTATAACCTTTTGCAGGACAGAGAAAAGGCAATTAGGTTAGAAGGCTTTTGAAAATGTGACTACTGTGCCAATTCAGTACATGAAGATTGCGTGGCTGACCTAATACAAATTAACAACAATGTGAGGAAAAATCCTTGTCTTCTTTTAATCTGTAAAAAGCCATTATCTAGTTTGCAAAAGTCTATTTGTGTTCTAGTTATGCATTCGTGTCAAGTGCAGTAGAGGTGCCTGTGCCATGGAAGCCTCATTTCAGTTACAATTAGGTAATTAAATGGTCAAACTTTATCCCCAAATGTGCCAAGTAAGTCTATTCTGAAGTGGCAGAAAGTAGTAGTTCTTAGCACCCAACAAACTTTACTTCCGATCTAATATTATTAAAACTAAAGGTGGCAGAAAATTCACAGTTTTTTAGTAATACCCTTGGAACAGAAAGATCCAGCCCACTATGAAAAATGTTTTCCTTGAATTGGTCGTTAGTAATTTCATTCTTTTCAAAATGAAAAATGACTGTAATATGCACACAATATTAGGAACTAAGGCAAGTTAGTACAGATTTTCCTTGAATGTCATATTTGTTTTTTGACTTACTGTAGAACAAAGGTCCAAAACTACTTCTCTCTCCAGTACTTTTTTTTTTTCTCCTTTTGGCATTGAAAGATAGCTAGGTAAAGATGATGAAGATGTTCATTCACACATAACACTGAAGTTCACTCTTTTCTTACTTCCGTTGATACTTTTGAAAAAACTCTAAAGAAACTCCTTTGGTCTAATTTATATGCCTTTTCTATGCCTGCATATTGCCAGTTTAGATACATCACCTATAATAACTATGAAAAATTGCTATGTGCCTCATACTCTCTTTTTTTCATCTGCTTTCGAAGCCCGCTCCAGCTACCATAAGGGAGTTCAGTTGTGAGGAGTAACAAATCTAATTTAACCTCACTAAGTCACAGTTTTTTCATCTTAACAGCTATTCTGTACAGCCCGGAAAACTCATTAATGGAAAGACTCTCAAGTCTAGTTCATGTCTTTTATAGGAATGAACTAGATTACCAAATAGAATGCATTTCTTAAAAAGGTAGATAGCTTAAAGACATCCTCAGCGACGATTGTCAGTACTATATAATTATTGACACACGCAGTACTTTCGTACTGCTTCTTGTAGCGTCTTGAAGAATCAAGTGTGCTTAACAATATTGAGTCACGTAAGGAGAAATTTAAAACAATCAGTAATGTTCAGTTTGGACGTGAGCTGTTACTTGTATTACTCAAGAGGCAGCAGCATGTTCTTTCATTTACCACTCTGATGAGTGATAGTAGCTAACTGAAACTCAAAAGGCATTAGCACCTTCACATGTCATCATTTAAATTCTAAGTTAACTATGGAGGCAGCAGGTCCCGTGTCCTTCCATCCTGAGACAGCAAAAACAAGATAGCTGGGTCTAGACTATATGGCTGAGAATAACAATTGAACATCTGTGCCCCAAAGCTCTTAAACTGTGGAATTCTTCTGGGAAATAAAAAAGAAAAAAGAGAAAAGTAAGAAACAGATGTGGAGGAAAGAAAGGAGGTGATCACCAAAAGAAATACGTTTTCTGGGGCTGACTAAAGAGAATCAATGCTTTATGCTTTGGAATGAAAGAAAGAAAAGAAATTTTCCTCATCTTTGCTGAAGTTGAAAAGAAGAGAGATGCATGCTCTGAATAGGCTAAGGAACAGGACAATTTATTTCAATATCATCTTCCTGACACTTGCACGTTTCCAAAGCATACCCACTTCTGGTGTGACAGAAACAAGATTTTAAAAGCAAATCAGTGCTGGACGTGGCATAACAGCATACATTATTGAATCAGCAGGAAGACAAGCCAAGGTCAAAGCAAACTTGGCTAGAAATGATTTAGAACGATGGACTTACAACAGTATACACAAACAGAAGAATTGTATCCCAAATTCTGAACAGCTACAACAGCCACACAATTTTATAACGGACAAAGGCAAGTAAGTTAATTGCTATTCTTACACAGTCTTACAGTAAATAAATTATTATTTTCAAAGAACTGAAAAGGACTTAAATATACAGTAGAAAAGTCAACAATTCATCTTTCTTAATTTTAGATGCCTACCATGTAGACATTTATAGCTGAACTAGTCACCGCTGTGACTAATAGAAGCCGAATCAATATATGTAATTGTGCCTAGAGCACAATTCCTCTCATTTTAAGTACGAAATACATCTAAGACAGGGTTATTAATTCAATCTGCAAGTCCCTATCTTCCCCGCAGATGTCAACAATACAGGCATTTTCATCTGACCTAGTCATCCAAGGAGATCTTTACAGTCAATGGACTTTATTAGTTAGTATTGACTATAATGGATGAACTGGGCGAGTATATAGGGCACTGTTTTCTCTCCTAAAGTAGATATTGAAAGCAGATATGCCATTGAAGTGCCTACCTCTCTAGAACGACTGTGAAAGAAACGATAGGTGATTAAGTCATACATATATCCCATGTATTGAAAAATGTCTGCTTTAAAAGTCCACAACTGTGAACCTTTAGGAAGTGCTACCCTGTTGCTTCTGTAGGAACAGTAAGTTCTACGTTGGAGTAAAGCCCTGTTTTCCACTCAACCCAAACCGAACAGCAATAGGCCTGAACACTGTTAAGATTGCTGATCCCTCTAAGTTTTCAGTTTTGTATCTTCCTGCATTCTAACCAAGGGAAAAAAAGGAATAGTAAGTAATCCTGATTTGTTTCAGGATTTTAAATGAAAACTTCCTTTGTGGTCAGAAATAAAGATTTTACTTAAGGAAAAAGGTTTATAGTTTTAGTTTGTGACAAGAAAATTAAGAGAGATCCCTCAAAGCTGTAAAGGCTGAAATATTATCAGTCAACCACAACTTATAGTACTGTAGTGTGGACAAGATTCCTAGCGATAGCTTCGCATCCTATTGCCACACAATAACTTAGGCATTTTCATCACAGCACTGGTAATAGTTTCCCAATTCACTAAGTCAACATCCAAGTAAACCGAGAAACGGTTCAGGTGCTGAATCCTTCTTTATAGATACATATCATCCTCCAGAAGAGGAGATGGCTTACTGACTATAATAAAACTATCATATCTGATTGCTATTCCATAGTAAGAAGTGCTGCTATGACGAATGCACATTGTGGTCTTGTCTGCCTCGAGAAGCTTGCTTAACTATTGAAGTATACCACACACAGTAGAAAAGCCTTTCACTGCAGAAGCTCCTTATGAGAATAAGGTAGCTCAAGTGCTCTCTTGATTTCTACTTAAACCATGAATGCTGGAATACTGTCCCAGAAAAGAAAAATTACACTGTACTGTTATCCCTATATATTCAGAAGCTACCTATAAAGAATCCTCAAATCGTAAGATGGGCATACAGAAAATCTAACTTTTTTCTTTTTCTTTTTTTT
>VZTM01012667.1:0-11274 GCA_013400555.1 Jacana jacana | reverse complement strand
TTTGGAATCAGCATGCTCATAAATGGGGATCTTAGCTGGGACAGCCAAACATGTTTTACTCAGGAGTAGCACAGCATTCCACATCTTACCCACATTACAAAGCATCTGTATGAAATCGATGTTAACATCATTGCCTTCTAAACAGATTGCACTGTACTTGACACCTACTGTAACGTGATCATGTGCCAAAATACTCATTTCCACAGCTGAGAGGATACCAATTGGGTNGTAAAGGTACTTCACCGATTTTGGTCGGCTCCTACTTAGTACATTTCCATCAGAAGCACAAAGGTGAACTGTCATTCACCTTTGACTCTAACCAAATGGAGGTTAGCAGGCAGAACAGGCAGGCAGAATAGAGGAAAGCAGGCAGAATTTGTGAAGATTAAAACAGAATATATAGCAATGCACAGTGCAAATTCTAAACCTTGCCTCCTTGCCATAAAACCAGATATAATATCAAGAATATACAAGGCATACCTTTTTCTAGAAAGAAACCACTGTCACTAAGCATTTTACACGCACTGGTTGCTTTTTTGCTCCTTGGTGTAGTTTGCCAGTTGAACATGCAAGTTTGTAGCTGCAACACTACTACAGTGCCAATGTATCAGCTAAACTGTATCTTATGAAGCAATTTGGGACCCAAAAATTCAAGTGTTCAGGATAAAAAGCACCAAGAACTTCCTCATTAAAAAAACCCTCCATTTTCTAAAACATTTTAAACAAATTTCCGTGGTGCAGAAATCACTTCTAAGGGAGGAATTGCTTTAACAATTTTTTTTTGCCTTGCACATTAAAGTAATTAGCCATTTTATATGTAAAGTAAACCAAAATTCATATAGTTTTTTGTTTGTAAATAAGGTTGTGGTAAACCTAAAATTGCACTCATATGCTAACAAATAAACCCTTCAAGTTCCTGCAGTGTTATATATATACGATTCAATCCTACACTTTTGTATTTAAATAACCAGAAGTGTGCCAAAGAGAACTGATGAAGAAAAGAAGAAAATATTTACTGTAGGTTTTGATAAATTGCACCTTAAATCAACAAGCCAGTGAGACTTAATACTGTACTTAAATTAAACATTTTAAACTATATGGAAGTGTTAATCTAAGTATTGGTATAAATTGTTTATACAAAATAAGTAAGACTGAGTAATCCCATCTTTTGCCTCTGCAGAAATATTATGAGACAGTCTCTATTTGCACAGCTTTGCTTATGGGAAGAAAAAAAACCCTCAAGTTTCCACAACTACACTTGATCTTTTCTTTGCTTTTTTAGTCTCCCTTTTTAGATCACCCCATTATGTAGTCACCCTGTTATGATGTACTGTGAACAGTGTTCCTAATATATTCTAAATAAATAATTTCTCTCTTTACTCTTGCTTTAGGCTACTGTTGTCTTCTCACTGTAGGATATTGAATTCCTTTAGCTATAGCAAGAAATACAAAACCTCTTGAATTTGGATTTATGTTGTCTTCACTAGTGATGCCACAGGGCTGAGGTTGCAAGAATGCTCACCAACTACACATGTTCTGGGTTGGGAGTATACTGTTAGACACATGCTAAACAGGCATCTCTTTTGGCACCTATTCACCACCAAGAGACCAAACCATATATTGAAGATACCGTTACGTCCAAGGATGCTTCTCTGGACACAATATTCTGAGCAAATACCTTACATGTATGTGGGAAAACCATTCATGGGCATGTGTCCTCTTTACCATAGCCTCCTGCTCTGGAAGCTTTGCAGAGTGGTGGGGAGTCTCCCATCAGAGAAGCACCTGCAGCTTTTGGCCCCATACACTGTGTTGTTATGTTCCTCTAGGGCCTTTCAGGCTGCAGAAGCTATCACAGGATTGGACCCTGCATTTTGAATAGCATGTGTGGCGTTAGGTCATGGAAGACAAGGTTACCCACCCACATGTGCCTGCTGGGATACTCAGGGACTTGTAGTTGACTTTTACAGTGAGAAAAGAAAGCACCTAGATGTAAACATACACAAGTCTGTCAACATGCATAGGTCAGCCTTATCAGCTCTACAAAAGTTTAAACTGCGTAAAAACAGCCTTGACTTGCAGTTCACTTGTTCTTTAATCTTCCCTGATAAGAACAAAAACTGCCCAGTTTGAGATATTCAAAGACACAACCAGCCACTCCCCCAGACTCATGTCCAGGCCCCTCCCCTAAGTTATAATTTCAGACCCCAATAGTTTATGTACAATAAACCTTGGAGCATCCTCTGTCACCCAGCAAGTGAGATGCCAAACGGGGTTGAGAGTGCACAGCTGTGGAGAGCTAAAGCCAGGCAGAGTTTTCTTGGTTTTCCTTTTTCCATGTTTTCTGCCCCCAGCCCTTCCTGGCCCAACGCTTGGCAGCACTTGGCAGCCTGCAGGCACAGGGAAGGCAGGATTGCCAGGGCATAGGAGGTAGACCAGATGAGAAACAGCAACCACACAGCCCTTTGCCCACCATACCAGTATTGCACACTGAAAGCGCAGAAAGTGTAAAGGGGAAAGGCTGTGACCTGTTTATAAATGCTCTTTATGAAAGCCAGTATCTCCACTGGCTGTTGGCAAATGCAAAATCTTGAGTAGGTATTTTATTTCTGACTCACTACTTCTCATTTATCAAACATTGCACTGCCTTAGACAGTCTCAGTTGGCCCAAAAAAAAAGCCTACATTGTCACCACCATGCAGAAAAATGCATGAGGAGAAAGGAGTGGCAAAGAGGAGCTATGTGGACTGACCCGACTCCACGTTCCCCATCCCCCTGCACTGCTCAAGGTGGGATGGAAGTAGAGGAGTTAAAGAGTCAATGAAGGAGTTTAGCTGAACCTGGGAAGAAGTGGGGGGTAGGGATGGTGAGTGAGAGGGTGGTTTAGAATTTGTTTCTCACCATCCAACTCTATTCTTAGTTTTCAGTAAATTAAACTAGTTTTCTCCAAGTGGAGTCTGTTTTGCCTGTAACAGTAATTGGTCAGTGAGGTCCTTATCCTTATCTAAACTCACAAGCTTTTCCACCTCATTTTGATCTGCCACATCCTGTTGAGGAGGCATGAGAAAGTGGCTGCGTGGGCTGCTGGAGCTGGCCAATGCTAACCCAACACAATGAGCTATACAATACATGCATATATAGAATTCTAAATAGAAAGCAGTGCATACATTTTTATAAATAGATACATTTTATTTACGCATAGATACACTATACATGATACTACATGATATGTGTATACTTGTCGTGGTTTAGGCTGGGTTGGCCAACGACAAGGTGGCAGATGCTGTTCCCCACCTCTCACTCCAAGCAGAGGAAGAAGAAAAAGATTTATGAGTATAGGGAAAAATTAAACTACTTGAATGAATTATTAGTAATAAAATAAAAAGAAAATAATGAAATAGAGGCAATATATACAAAACCGTATCTGTTTCCCAGGGAGATGTCACTTGCAGGCACTAGGAAAATCCCAGACAGGTCTCAATGATGAATGGAGACTGGATTCAGGAACACTCTGGGATCAAAGGCAGACAAACTCTCAGGGTCCACCTCACTGAAGAAATCTCCTTCAAGAGGAGCTAAACAAGAGGAGCCAAACCCTCAGCCCCTTTGCTCCCTCAGCATTTATATTGGCCCAGGCAGATGGGATGGAATACGCTATTGGTCAGTTAGGGTCACCTGTCCTGCCCACTCCTCCCCACAGGTGAAACCACCAAAGTCAGCGGACCCTGGTTGCTACAGCAACAGGTATCAGCAAGGTCCTCTCCCTGGACAGAGTTGGCTCTGATCCACTCCAAACTAGGACAATACTACCACTATACCACACTATATAATAGATAATATACACACATTTATCAAGATACAGAAATATATGTAGCCCTAAGAGAAAGGCATGACATGGGTAAAACATTCTTTAATGAGAGCTAATGAATAGCCTGGGTTGGGCTCCTGCACTTCAGCCAGTCAAAGAACAAGCACTACATTTTTGGGCTGAGGGGACTTGAAAAGGGAAGAGGGACACTAACAGGGTGGCGGGGCACAGGCATGTCGGAATGTGCCTGAGGGCTATGGAGGCCACCAAGGGATCCCTGAAGTAAATCCTCACATGCAGAGACTGATCATATGAGCCAGTCTGAGAAGGGAAAGACCTTAAGGGAATCACCCAAACAACCGTGTGAACAAGAAGAACCAGCCAACGGGCTTGTGAACCACAAACTGTATTTGGAGGTGTCACACAGCAAGGGTGGGTGGAGGGGGGAGCTCCTTTTGCCCACGATTATGGGGGTTCTTCTAGATACCTACAAGATCACTATGGGGTGCAGACAGCTGCTATATATGTTGCCCCACCCTTAGGTCGATGACCTTACAAAAGGTTTCAAAAGCTCTCTCTGACTTAGTAAGGGGGGCTCAGGAGGGAGAGTGACATGGCTTCCTGTTGGGGCCTGTAGCAGCCAAGGAGAGGAGCATGGTCACAGAAGTTACAACAGTGTTCAAGGAAAAAAAAGGAAAAACCCTGAAGAAGTCTGTCTCACAACCAACTCCTCTCATACTCTGTCACCAGAGTTTCTCTTTTAGTTAAATTGATTGTCCCATGTTTCCTCTTCTAAACATGTGTAATAGCATGTTAGTAGACCTCTATGTCATAGCTTCTGTTAGCAGAGGTCTACTGTCCTCCTGGAGAGGTGGGAAGCTCACAGAAGTTTCTTACCCCAAATACTTTCCTGACATCCTTGGTACCACAATAATATTAATCATGTGGCCATGAACCAGGTGGCCAAGAAGGCCAATGACATCCTAGCTTGTATTAGAAACAGTGTGACCAGCAGAAGTAGGGAGGTGATTGTCCCACTGTTCTCAGCACTGGTGAGGCCACACCTTGAGTATTGTGTCCAGTTCTGGACACGTCAACACAGATAGGTGTCGAGGGGCTGGAGCAAGTACAGAGGAGGACAACGAAACTGGTGAAGGGCCTGGAGAATAAATCTTATGAGAAGCAATTGAAGGAGCTGGGACTGTTTACTTTGTGGAAGAGGAGGCTGAGGGGAGACCTCATCACTCTCTACAACTACATGAAAGGGCATCATGGGGAGGTTGGTGCTTGGTCTCTTCTCACAGGTAATTAGCAATAGAACGAAAGAGAATGGCTGCAGGATTCTGCACGCCCCATTCCCAATGAATTTTTCCATATTGGTAGTTATACAGAGCAACTGATGAAAACAGTTCATATCTACTTGGCAAAACATTAATGACCTAAATTTCACAGTCTTGATATAGCATAAATTTATAGTACGAGACTACAAAGAGTTGTTCATCCTGGCAGTTTCAAGACAGAGCTGAGCAAAATCACCAGGTTCAAACAGCCAGTATAAATGATCAAAAATCTGTTCTACGCCCAAAAAAAATGTTTCATAAGCTTCATGTAGTGACACCTGATCTAAATTAACTGTTACATACATTCTTCTACATACAGTCTAGCCTTGAATGTTGAGATCAGCCATTCGCTTCGATGAATACATGCCACATAAGCTATAGGATGGTCTGTCACCTCCTCCACCACTCCTCCCACATTTGAGGGTGGGATAAATCTGGGTGTTCAAAGGCCTCTTCAGTGTTTGGTAGGAGTGCTTTTCAAGAGGAAGGTGAGACTGTACCTCAGACAGGTGTTACTCTGGCTAAGTCAGGGTAACAAAATCTGGCCTATGGTATTTGCAAATAGAATAGAAGAAATTTTGAATGGAGCTAAAGAAGGTGATAATGCAACAGTCACAGAAAAAATATAAATATCTTTAAGACAGAAAAATACTAGTGCACCATGGCATGGACTCCGCTGAGCTGCAGCTAAAGATGAGCAAACAGCTGAAGAGGCATTCTCTGACTTAAAGGCATATAAAATCTGAAAGGCATATAAGCTCTGAAATCAGTGGAAGCCCTCACTGACAGAATAGCTCAGTAAAGGGAGAACACGTTGTTCTAGGTAGAAAGAGGAAAACAGTACAGCCTGTTGTAAAGCTATAGTGAATGATTACAGAGTGGAAATCATGTAGGCACCAAACCAGTGAAGAAATCACAATACTGGAGCAAACACAGACTGCAAGTGTAATCAAAAAGAATATGTGCAGCAACTCAGTTACTATGGGCCTTTTCTGGAAGGGTACCTATCCTGCTGCTGTTGACAGGCAGAATGTCAGTCCTGCAGACCCTGGTCCCACGTGACCAAGATTCAAGTTCGATATGCTAACTGCATGACACATTGCCTGGACACACAGGAAAGGAAAAGAAGAGAAGCAAACAATGTACCTCACATTTACTCCCGTTTCCGGATTGATGATCTGCTCTGAATGTTCATAAGTCTTCTGGAACTCTATACTCACACTCTTTTTCCAGCTTATGCTATTTAAATAAAAGATGTGCCAAGATGTATGTTATTAATCCTTTTTTCATAACCCTCCAGCTCTTAGTCACCCAGTAAGTGACTCACTCTTGCCAAGGACAGGAGCTAGCTATGATAACACACTCCAGCGCAAGGTTCCTTGTAGGATGACATATTCTCTTTCTTTGTTCTCAGAGTTCCCCCATAGACTGTTTTACAGGCCTACGTGCAACCAGCCACTTTCCTGCTTATTGAAGCAAAGCATTAAGGGCCTAGCAAGGTAATGTTTTCTTCAACACCAGAGTTGCAGTCAGTGTAGTCAGTGTATCGAGACAACTTACAGGATGAGGCAAAAATACAGCTCTTCTGTTCAGTAAGCTCCAGATAAGAACTGCACTGCACGTTAGCAGGAAGGGACTTTCTTTTTACCAAAAATACTTACACTTAAAATGCCATGACTGAGTGTTTTAGGGGTGGATATAAATTTCTTCTGTAATGAAGGCAAACATGCAATTAATATCTTCTATTTATCACCTGGTATGAATATTTGGGATTAAAAAACTGTGAAATCATGTCAACAACCACAACATACTAAGACAAACCAAGAAAACAAGTCAGTAATCCAACTCCAGTAAGAACAACTGCCACTATGCTTCAGTAATAGAGGCTAAAAGTATAAAAGCAATTGACTGCTCCATGGGTTTCCATGGTCACTACACCTAGCTAATTTATTATTAAATGAGTAGTGATGAATTTTCTGTACTTTCAGGAGAAATCCAGATTAAAAACCACAAGGATTAGCTTCCCATGAAGACCCTATTTTTGATTTATAAACAATTGCCAATATGCTATAACAATAGGACATAAAATTATAAAACCAATTTACTGCACCATGGGTTTCCATAGTCACTGTACTTGCTATTTTATTATTAACTGGGAAATAAGTAGGTGGTGATGACACTTTCTGCATTTTCAGAGGAAATCCAAATATAAACCTTCAAGGATTAGTTTCCCATGAAGACCTTGTTTGGCTTTATAAATTGATAGGGATAACATATTAATAACAACACCAAAAACTTACCCCCATGTGTTTAAATGCAGAAGTGTTGCCAGATTGAATTCCAGGTTGGTCTTGGCATTCCTGGAGCTATCACTGTGGTATCAGACAGTAACCCTGTACTTCTGCTGCTGAGTCACCTGTCCTGGCTTCCACTCTGTATACACATTCTTTTTAGGTCTGAGTTCAGTTAGGAGCTCCTTACCCACTCACGCCAGTTTCTTGATGCCTTTGATTTTCAATTTGTTGGGATGGCTCTTTCTTGGTCATGGAAGAGGTGATCCTTGAATATCAACCAGCTCTTGTGGAGCCATCTTCTTTCCTGCACCACATTGCGTGGCGCTTTTCAAAGCAGACTCTTGAAGAGGCCAAAGTCTGATCTCCTGAAATCCAGGGCTGTATTCATGGTTTTTACCTTTCATGTTGACTCTCAGCATCCTGAACTCCAATGTCTCTTGGTAACTGCAGCCAACGCTGCCCCATCTGCAACCAGCTCTCCCTAGTTTGTAAATACCAGGGCTAGGAGAGCACCTTTACTTGATGGCTCCTTGATCAGCTGTGCCTGGAAGCTGTAATCGGTGCAGTTCAGAAACCTCCTATGTTGCATGAGCCTGGTTGTATTTTCCTTACAGTAGGTATGAGGGGGGTTCAAGTCCCCAGTGAGGACTGAATATATGGCTGCTTCATGTTGTTTGAAGAAGTCCTCATCTACTCTTCTCAGACTCTCCAGCTGCCTCAGCTTCTCTTTGCATGTCATGGGCTTTCGCCCCCTGGCCCGTCCCAGTGCACCTCTGCTGGCCTGTCACATATGCCAATATTTCTCTTATACTGGGGAGCCTAAAACTGGAAAAAAACCCTCTGTATGTGCTCTTACCAGTGCTGAACAGAGTTAAAGAGCTACTTCCTTCAACCTGCTGGCTGCACTTTAACAGCCTGGGAAATGGCTGGCCTTCTTTGCTAGAAGGTCATTCTGGTGGCTCAGGCTCAACCTGCTCACCAGACCCCTCAGGTCATGACCAAGCTGCTTTCTTTCTTGCCAGTTAACACTCAGCTTCTATGGGTTTTTCCATCCCAGATGTATGACTTTCCATTAATCGTTCTTGAACTCTGGAAGATTTGTGACAGCCCTTTTGTGCAGCCTTTTAAGGTTTCTTGGAATGGAAACACTGCCGTCTAGCATGTCAAATGTTCCTTCTTCCAGGATTCTCCACCAAGTTGCTGTGACCTTTTCAAAGAAAATGGGAACTGCCAGGCAAATGGTATCAGCCAGCTCCCTGAGCATCCTCAGATGCGTTGAACCCACACTAAGTATGTCTGAATCTACAGTGGGTACAGCTTCACTCCCCTGGACCCTGCCCCTGAAAGGGCGAGAGGCCTAAGAGGGGATTTCCCAGTGAAAATGGAGACAGAAATTTCTGGAAGTACCTCAGTCTTTCCTGTGTCCCAGTGTTCACGCTTCTCTGACTGTGATGTTGAAGAGTTCTGTTTACCTTTGCCTTTATTTTCATAGAATCACAGAATAGTCTGGGTTGAAAGGGGCCTTGAAAGGCCACCTAGTCCTAGTAATGTGCTTACTTTCCCAGCAGTTTACTTACAGAATTCCTTCAAGGTGCCCTTCTCTCCTCTTGCAAGTTTTAGCTGCAGTTGAGGTTGGCTTTTCTAACGTCATTTTTGCAGGCTCAGGCAACATCTTTTTCTTACCTCACTGCTTACCTGCAGGGCAGGACACCCTCCATGTACTTAGTCTTCATGGATAAGTTCAGCCAGAGGTTTCCTGTTCATCCAAGCTGGCCTGGGCAGGTTGCTTCTGTACCGCTTCTTAGGTCACATACGTTATTGAGAGTTCCCATTCTGAATTAACCAGTAATGTGGCATCCCATGACTGTGCTGAAATAGCTACACAATATTTAGCCACAGCAACAGACTCCTAGTCTTGCTGACCTGGGCTTTGTCTTCATTCACTTTGCCATCTTACTGCCAAACACGTTAAAGAAGAATCACAGGATCATAGGACCACAGAATCATGGAGTATCTCAAGTTGGAAGGGACCTATAAGGATCACTCAGTCTAAGTCCTTGCAGGACTAAAGCTAAACCATGTGATTAAGAGCATCATCTGGATACTCCTTGAAGTCTGGCAGACTGGCGCTGTGACCACTTCCCTGTGGAGGCTGTTCCAGTTATTGGAGGAAAAACTGATCTCAATGTCTTTCTTCTTCACTGACTCAGTTTGCATTTACTCCAGATATTAGTTATTTCAATTAGACCCTCTGAAGGTCCTTATTCAAAGTCCATTCACACAAAGATAAATACTTACAGGGAGGAAAATCATAGACTCATAAAATTGCCTAGGTTGGAAGGGACATTTCAGGTCATCGAGTCCAACTATCAGCCTTACATTTACACGACCACCACTAAACCATATCACTAAGCACCACATCTACTCTTTTAAATATCTGCAGAGATGTCAATTCCACCGCTCCCTGGGCAGCCTGCTCCAATGTTTGATAACCCTTTCAGTGAAGAATTTTTTTCCTAATATTCAATCTAATCCACCCCTGGCACAACTTTAGCACAGTTCCTCTTATCCTGTCACCTGTGACTTTGGAGAAGGGACTGACTCCCATATGTTTAAAACCTCCTTTCAAGTAGGTGTGGAGAGTAATAAGGTCTCCCCTCAATTTCCCTTTCCCCAGCTTAAACAATCCCAGCTCCCTAAGCTGCTCCTCACAGTACTTGTTCTCCAGAGTCCTTACCAGCTTTCTTGCCCTTCTCTGGACTTATTCCAGAACCTCAATGTCTTTCTGTAGTGACGGGCCAAAACTGGACACAGTACTAGAGGTGCATCCTCACCAGTGCCAAGTACAGGAGGAGGATCACTTCGGTAGTCCTGCTGACCACACTGTTCCTGGTACAGTGTTCCTTACCCAGGATGCTGATGGCAGCCTTGGCCACCTGGGCACGCTGCTGCCCTACTCTGGAGCTGGCTTGGCAGAGTCCCTTGGGAGGCAGCCCTGAGAGCCAAAGGGCCCGGGAAGGCTGGCTGTTCTCCCAGAAGGAGATCTGCAAGGTGCAGAGGCAGGCGAAATGCGTGTGCAGAAAGACAAGCCAGCGGGGAAGAAGGTGGGCTGAAAAGAGAGGGTTTATTGAGAAAAAAACAGGTCCTGTACAGGTGACTGTCGATGGCATCTCTTCCCACTGTCTTCCCATGCACCTGCTCCAGGTCTATCCAGTTAAAAGGAAGGCTCTGGGGATCTCATTCTGCAAAGAAACCGTGCCCCAAATCAGCATCACTCTGGGGTGTAGAGTGAGAGCAGGCTCCCTGTGTCTTCCTCGGGCAGCCTGGCCTCTGCTCTGTGACCAGCTCCCACCTTGGCCAGAGAGAGGCAGCTTCTGCCTGCTTTCCTTTCCCTTCCCTTTCCCCTCCCTTTCCCCTCTCCCAGCCAGGCGGCCAAGAACCCCCCTACCCCCGCAGAGCCATCCTGGCCTCAGCCAGTGTGGGCAGCAGCTGTGGAAACCTGAGGCTCGCTGGGGCCGGGGAAGCAGGGCTCAGGGCAAACCCTGCTGCTGGGGCAAGGTGCTGGCTGTCCTCCCAGCACTACCTGCACAGCTTCTTCCTCGCCTTACTCATCCAGTCTCTTGGAGATAAAGCACAGGGGAGGAGGTCAGGACCACGAGGAAACTCTTCCTGCCTGTCCTGGGGCCCTCATCTGCACCTGCCTCCTGTTGCTCCAGCAGAGTCTGGCACAGGACACGGTGGGGCTCTGTCTCCTCCTTATGTGTTGCTCAGGGGCCAGGAGGTGCTGGGCCACAACACACTGAGCAGGTCTTAGTAGGGGTGGCACCACCAC
>VZTM01012663.1:264948-295664 GCA_013400555.1 Jacana jacana | reverse complement strand
CTGCGAACTTACTAATAGTGTTTTCTATGTCCTTATCTATATCATCAATGAAGATATTAAAAAGGAAAGGCCCCAGTACTGAGCCCTGAGGAACCACTTGTGACCGGCCGCCAGCTGGATTGAACTCCATTGAGCACCACCCTTTGGGATCATCCTTCCAGCCAGTGCTGGATCCAGCAGATCCTACTCTCATCCAGGCCATGAGCAGCCAGTTTTTCCATGAGAATGTGGTGGGGGACAGTGTCAAATGCTTTGCTAAGATCCAGCTATATTATATCCACTGTCTTCCCCCCATCCAACAATTGGGTCATCTTATCTCCACCTTTTCTCAAAAGCTTGTTCCTCACCTTTTCTGATTTCTGAGAAAGAAGCAAATCCTTCCCAAGAGGTGTTCAGTGTGTGAATCCACTGCATGAACCTCTCCTCCCGCTTTACACCAGCACTGCTACCGATGTGCTCAGTGTAAACCCCCCCCTCTCTCTTCAGCTTCTCTATGTACAAGGCTGACACCGGTGTAAGCAACTGTGGGTTAAAAGCTGAAAGCCCCAAACTTCAGATCAGATTCAAGTATGATTTTTTTCTCTTGTATGGGATGGAGCCAGTAACATTTAACAAAAGCCAAATGATCTTTTGTTCCCCCAAGGGAGCCAGAAAGAACCTCAGAAAGTCAGCCTCCTGCTAAGATTTGATATGACAAGTTTAAACCTCGAATTATTATACTTTAAATGTCCAAACTGCAAACCCATGGGGGAAAAAAGATATTTCTCAAGCAGTTGCTGAAACATTTATTACAGGAGGTGCTGGGAGAAGAGCAGGAAAAGGGTCTTTCCCAGTGATTTGATTCCCAGTGATTTGATTCCCAGTGATTGATTCCCAGTCTTCACAGCTACAGAAATTCCCCGTGAAGGGATGCTGTGCTTGACCATATCTTGCCATACCAGTTTCTAATGCTTGGAACTTAACTTTTGGGCAACTGAGCACAAATGAGAGCATCTTAGAAACTCTTGCCTTTCTTTTCAACCGGGACACCAGGCAAGGCTACTTATTTCTCTCACATCTATTTATTATCCTTTCCCTTAGATCTGCCTTGCTACCTACAGAATAAATAATGACACCACCCTCCCCTGGTGGGAACCCACATTTGGGTTAGACCAAGGTTAAGTGATTTGACTGAGGAAGGTTACTGCCCCTGCAGAGCCTGCTGAGGGGGAGCTGCACAGCCAAGGAGAAAAACACAGGCTTCGTTTCACGCCGCTTGCTGGGAGTTTGCTCTTTTTCTTGTTCTCATAAAACAAATTTTATTGCCCAACCTCTGCTTCCACCTGAGGAGTTTCCCTCAAAACGGTGTCTCTCCACTAAATTTCAGGTGGTGGAGCACAACCCAGGCACCAAACTGGTCACACTGGGGAATGGGTTAAGTGAACAGAGTAATAAGCGAAGGGGAATCCTTATTGCCAGCTAGAAGAAGAGCTGCTTCCCTTCTGCCCAGGGAGGGGGTGGAGTCACCCTCCCTGACTGTGTTTCAGAGCAGATTAGATGTGGTGTTGAGGGATCTAGTGTAAGGGAGAACTTGTAGAGTAGGGCTGATGGTTGGACTTGATGATCCCAGGGGTCTCTTCCAACCTGAATGATTCTATGATTCTATGATTATTACCACTATTTACCACCAGCCTTGTTAATCACAGCACCTGCACAAAAAAATGTCATGACTACACTTGCTTGTGAATGATGACCTTTCGTGTTTGTGGGACCCAGTGGTGTCAGCACAGGTGAAGTCAAACAGCAAAGAAACCTGTGCTCCACTGGGCATTTCAGAGCGGGAGACCCGCTACAGGTAAGAGCTGCCTGTGTTCACCGGGACCAAGATCAGGAGTCACCTCAGCGCCCTCAGAGCAGCCTCTCATAGGCAAGAAGGGAATATTTGGTGACTACTGATTTGGTGTACACAAGCTGCCCCCACCTGCAGCAGGGTTAGACATGGGTCACTCAGCAAGCCAAGAGCTACCGTGTTCATTCAAAACTCATTCTGAAACCTGGAGACAGAATCCAAAGCCCTGCTGGCTACAGACTAGAAAGCATTACCTAGAATCATAGAATGGTTAGAGTTGGAAGGGACCTTAAAGATCATTGAGTTCCAGCCCCCCCTCCTGCCCTGGGCAGGGACACCTCCCATCAAACCAGGTTGCTCCAAGCCCCCTCCAGCCTGGCTTTGAATCCCTCCAGGGATGGGGCAGCCACAGCTTCTCTGGGCAACCTGGGCCAGGCTCTCACCACTCCCACAGCAAAGAAATTCTTCCTGGTGTCTAATCTAGGGATATAATCATAGAATCATACAACCTCTGCCATAGAGTCATGGAATTGTCTAGGTTGGAAGGGACCTTTAAGATCATCTAGTCCAAAAAAGTTGATAAACTAGGTTGTTAGGAAAGATACTTGACATCAGACAACCACCCCTCTCTTCGGTTCGAGCCAGGCTGTAGCGTGGCTGTTTCTCTAGAGCACAGCCAGCCTGCATCTCTCAGAAGACCCCTTGCCTACACTGATCCCTCCTCCTCATGCACCCCCTTCTCAGGGACACCAGCCCCTTGCCCTGTTTCGTAGACACAGTGCTCTATATACCAACCGTTCCCATCTCGTCCCCTCCGCGGTGCCTCGTCCAGGTAGCGCAGGGCTGGAAAAACCCTCATCATCCCCATCATGCAACACACAGACCCGCTGTGACATGCAGCTGCAGAGCACACGCCGAGTGGGGTTTGACACTGACACGTGGCAAGAGCACAAACTCTTTTCCTGGGAGTGGGAAGAGGAAAGGAACAGACTCCTCACACCCACTCCACCCGCTTCTGATTTGGTGCCAATTAACAAATATTAAATGGGTTCCAGGCACTCAGGCAAATTTTATTCAAAACTGATAAAAACCAGGGGAAGTGAAAAACGTGGCTTTGGGTTTGCTTACCTGGAACACCGTGGGGAGAGGGCTTCCCATTCAACTGGGTGACTTTTTGGTATATTTTTTTGCAGGTCTTTTGCTTTGGTTTTGGTTTTGGCAAACAAGCAGTCTTCAGTGTTTTTACAGCAGTGGCTATGACAGAAACTATGTCTCTTGCACTTCTTATCTTGGAGGGTGGACAAAATAAACAAACTGAAAATAATACTACAATGAACAGTAAATGATGAATGACTTACAGTACAAAAAACAGTGTAAAAAGGAAGACAAGTTTAAATATTGTTGTGTATGAAAGGGATGAAAATAATACAAGGATGAGAATAAGTAAAATGATAGGCTGGAACATCTGGGAAAGTAAATACAGAGACAGAGAGAACAGTCCATTAATGGAACAGCAAGTCTGAAGTTTCAACAAAATAAAGAGTGAATCAGGATCCCTGTGCTTGTGGAGGGCCCAAGTGCCCATCTCCCATTGACCTCAGGAGTTCTGCATGGCCAGGCCCTGAAACGTCCCGCTCAAGGAGTGCTGTTACTTGGTTAGAGAAAATACGGATGAGTTTGCTGTAAATTTGAATGAGCCCATGCAGTGCTCTGCCTGGAAGGCAATGGGAGCTCCACAAGCCCAGAGCCATCACTACACCAGAAGGTGAGCATGCTCAGCGCCGGTTCTCTTTGGTTTCATGCAGCACACGTGTAATAATTGATTGGCTTTAAACTCACTGCGTCTGTGACTTTCTGATACAAGGAAACAAAAGACTAATTAGTCAGCAATAGGAATAAGAAATAACAGCTTTCAGCTTCACCTGACAGCTACACTAGCAGGACAGCACACAGCAAATTTAACACAGCAAGAGGCTTAGTAAAACATCGGAGAATACCATGAGCCATAACCAGATTTGCCAAACTCTAGGGTTGCACAACGAGGGAAGGGCAAGTAATTTTCATTGTTCATGGCAAAAGATCTCAAGTCAGCAAGGAATTTGCTCCCCCCAAACCTCTCTGGGCCAACTCTGCATCAAAATGAACTACAGAGAAGATGCCAGTCCCTGCTGGAGGCGAGCTGTCACCCTTCAGCAGGACACAGTGACGGCAGCTCTGGTATCCACACTGCCGTGGGGCGCTGGCACTCTAGGTCTGCAAGCTTTGTTTGTCACTGGGGTTTGTCATAGTCTCGATAATTCTGGAAATGTAGTGTTTCCTCCCGTTTGAAAATTAGTAAGATTTTCTTTTTGTTCATGTAACAGGAACCCAACCACTAAGAAAAACAGTCATGCTCATGCGTGTGCCAAAAATGCACAACTCTGGCAACTGCAGTTGTACGGCCAGAAGGGAGTAAAATCTGCCACCTCCTAGCGTAAAACTGCTGCCTCCAGGAGACTGGACCTATTCACTGTGCACAGACAGCCCCCTTGGTAAAAGAAGGTTTAAGAGAATCACAGAATCATTCTTGCTGGGAAAAATTCTCTCCTCATGGCCAGCCTAACCCTCCCCTGCTGCAGCTTGCAGCCATTCCCTCTCCTTCTATCGCTCATTGCCCGTGAGAAGAGACCAGCACCAACCTCTCTGCAATGCCTTTTCAAGCAGTTGTAGAGAGGGATGAGGTCTCCCCTCAGCCTCCTCTTCCTCACACTAAACACTCCCAACTCCCTCAATCGATCCTCATAAGCCTTATTCTCCAGGCCCTTCCCCAGCTCCGTGTCCCTCCTCTGCACTCGCTCCAGCCCCTCCAGATCTCTCTTGTGCTGAGGTGCCCAGAACTGGACACCAGACTCAAGGTGTGGCCTCCCCAGTGCTGAGTCCAGGGGAACAATCACCTCCCTACTTCTGCTGGTCACACTAGTTCTGATACAAGCCCTTGGCCTTCTTGGCCACCTGGGCACACTGCTAGCTCCTATCCTGCCACATCTCAATTAGAACCCCCAGGTCCCTTTCTGCCAGGCAGCTCCAGCCACCCTTCCCCAAGCCTGTAGAGATGCATGGGGTTGGTGTGTTTCATATGTCTTGTTCCATACGGCCCAATGAAGACTCACAGTAACCCGAGAACGAGTGGCTTTTGTGCACTGTCCAGCATAAGGAATTCTCACGTGCCCTACACGGAACTGGAGGCTCAGTTCAGCTGACAGAGCCTTTTTACCTGTAGGCCGTAATAAGTAAAAGTCTACCTGACTCACTGACAAAGGTTCATCTGCACTTCGGTCGTCCGCGGACTTTGGAACTTCGAGCCTGTCGATGAAAGCCTGGAGCTCTTTCCTGAAGGCCTTCATCTGCGCGTTGATCCGGTAGAGCAGCTCGTGCTCCCGTATTCTGCTGCCGTCGTCTTCCTCGTCCATCAGTCCAAAGAGGTCCCCGTTCGCCACGTAGATTCTGGCCTCCGTTATGATGGTGCTGGTGTCGGAAATCAGGCGGTCTATCGTCTTGCCCAGCCGCTCGGCTTCGGAGCGGATGTCCTTCATCTGCTGCCTGTCGGTGAAGCTCTTCTGCCACCCGGACGGCGCCGGGTAGAAAGACCTGGTGGGGGTGAGGCAGCGGATGTTGCGGACCTCCTCGGAGTCGCTCTCCCCGCCGATGGGGCCTTCCCTTTTGCGGTGAGGAGGCCGGGAGTCGTCGTCGCTCTCCTTTTTGCCCGCGTCGCTCTCCGCGTCGCTGTCTCTGGGGCTGCCGCGGATGCCGAGGTGCGAGGCCAGGTCGTAGCGCTGCATGTTGGACATCAGGACCCGGTTCTCGTACTGGAGCTGCATGACTTTGCCGCTCAGCTCGTTGATCTGCATCCGCGCAGCTTTTAGCTCCTCCTGCAGCGCCTCCGTCTTGGCGCTCTCGTGGTGCCTGGAGCTCTCGTGGGCCCCGGACTTGTACTTGTATTTGTTCAGCTCAGCCGTTACGCGCTTGTTTTGCTCTTCCAAATCAGCCAAGTTTCTCCTCAGCAATTCGGTTTCATCCTCCACCAGCTGCAAGTGCTGCCGCAGTTCTGACAGGGACTCGCTCTGCTCCCCCAGAAGCGGGTTGGCGGTCCCTGAGAAGTCATCTCCTCTTAAATCGTCAAGCTCTGCTTTCAGTCCCCTGTTTTCTACTTCTAGCTCCACTATTTTCCTCCCGAGAATGTTAGCTTCCTCCTCCACCAGCCTCAGCCGAAGCTTGAGTTCGGCTTCTCTCGTGGTGGGTGGCCCACCGGCTTCACCTTTCGGCAAGGGACTGTCCAAATCCCCGTAAAACGACCTATATTTTTGCAGCTCGTGTTCAAATCTGTCTTTCTCTTTATCAATCTTAGCCATTTTCTTCCTCATCAAGGCAGCTTCTTCTTTGACAAACTGCAGCTGGCACTTCAGGTCTTCATTGTCCTCCTTTGAAAAAAGAAAAAGGAGCACTTGAAGAAACTTGATGTAGAACAGGAGACCTCCAGTGGATGGTCTTAAATCACAAGATTAGCATTGGGCATAGCTTTAGATGCTAAGAGATTTTCCTGCAATCCTTCTTTCACTGATTAATAAATTAAAGAGAGGGAAATAAACACTTAAAGTTTCAAGAGAGGGAAAGTCTATTTCACTAGCCACTAAAGTTTGCCCGGTCCCCCCAAAAATACATTGTAGGCGCGTGAGGCTTGTAAAAAAATCCTTAGATTTTCTAGGCTTTGTAAGTGTTCAAACCCCCTGAAGTAGGCACACAGAGGGCCTCTTGCTTCACTGGTACTTCAACAAATTATTTTGCCTAAAATGATTTTGCCTAAAAGCTAGGGTACAAGAAAGCTGCTGGGTTCTGTCACGGGGCAGGTGGTGTGTTCAGGTGGTCCGTGACAGTGCTGCCCCACCAGATCTGGGGTGAGAGCCCGCGAGAAAACAGGGAGCAACGCCATCAGGAAAGCAAAGGGCAATTCTACAGATGATGTCCATCATGTCCAAAGCGGCCCCGAAGCCCCCACGAGGGAGTCCAGGCTGCTGTTATGACAACGTACCTCTGTCGGCGTCTGCTGTGACTTTTTTTCTGATTTTGGTAGGTCTTTGCTCCCTCTTCTCTTCAGTGATTGCTGCAACAAGGAGAAAATGAGACACACTGAGTGTTTCACTAAAGAGGTAGAAAATTCAGTCCCTCTTTTAAAGTCAAGGCAACTATAAAGGAGTGAAGTTCTTGTAATCCTTGAGGTACCAAATACAGAGGGGAGACACAGCCACCCCAGAAGTTACACAGCCCCATTCTGCAAGTGAAGTACTGGTTTAATCAGCCTGGTACCTTTTTTACTCAACACATCTTAAGACCAGTGCACCTTTCTCTGCATCCCACCAGCAGACTTCAGGCTTGCAGTGTAACAGGGTCACACCTCTGGAGGTGTGCACTGTAGATGAACTTACAGAGAATCAGAGAACTGTCTGGGTTGGAAGGGACCTTTAACATCCCCCAGTCCAACCATCAACCTCATTAACTCTGATAAAACCCATCACTAACCCATGTCACTCAGCACTGTGTCAACCTGGCTTTTCAATCCCTCCAGGGATGGTCCCTCAGCTACCATAGACCCGACCTGACACAGACCTGCTCACTCAGTTTGTTCTGTTTTCAGAACATACTCGAGTCAATACAATTTAAAATTTCTTGGACTACAAAGTCCTAGTGAGAAACAAAGCACATCAGCTTAGGAAAAGCACGGCACAAGCACGTGTGCACCACCACAAAGGAAGCTTCTTTGGTGTCCTCTCATCCGCTCTGGAGCCAAAGTGAGTAGAAAACAACCTCCTGCTTTTGGGGCAGGATGCACCGGGAGGGAACCCTGCTGGCGTATCCACCAAAAATCTTGTGACTGCTGACAGTAGAAGGGTAGTGGGCAAGTGAGGGCCGCAGAAAACAACTGCCACCACCCCGCTGTCAACACTCAATAGAGACCATCAGGAGAACAGCAGGAGAGAGGCAGGCAAGGGAGAGAACGTGCTTGTACACAACACCCCACCTGGGGCTCTTCCCAGCTTCTATGTCCCCCCGGTAAAATGCAGGCCCCAAGGCCAGGCAGGGACATGGCCACCGCCGCCTCCCTCACAGACTGCTCTCTGGCAGAAGGACAATCCTTCCTGCCACTGAAACGTCTCCCTGCACCAGCAGAGAGCATCCAGCTGGACCTAAACGTCCCCCAGTTCCACGCAGTGGGAATTAAACTCTGTTCACAACTATGTTGAAAGCAGAGTGGGTGAGTATGCTGTTCCTCACCATACATAACCACCACGTGCCCGCTGGTACCAGTTATTCCCTTGCCTCTGCAGACCATCCCCACCACAAACACTCCAGCTCGTGGAGTCTTGCTCCAAAAGAAAAGTCAATGCCATAGAAATGGCTCATCTTAGCAACCAGAAGAGGCGACTGAAGGGGCTGCCCAGGGAGGTGGTGGAGTCTCCTTCTCTGGAGACATCCCAAACCCTCCTGGAGGCGTTCCTGTGTGACCTGCTCTGGGTGTTCCTGCTCCAGCAGGGGATTGGACTGGAGGAGCTTTCAAGGTCCCTTCCAATCCCTGAGATTCTGTGATTCCCCATGAGGCTTTTAATGGTGACATTAGAATGAGCAAAGTTCGCACAAAGGACAGCGTTTCATCAAGCCCTGGCAGAGGGTTGGCTCAGGGTAGCAAGCAGGCAGCTCATCAGGTCCACAGGACCATCTCCTGCCGTCCCTGCTGTGCTTTCATGGAGCCTGGCCGTAGACTCTCCACCCTGCTCCATCCTCCGTGCTGCTTTGCAAGGAACGTGGTACAGGAACTGCAGACGGAGCGGGTTCCTCACTTGCCAGCTGCTGCTGTGTTCTCCCCTAGAAACTGTTTGACTTTATACCTTTCCCTAATGGGTGAACAACGCTGTATTTTCAGTATCATTTACTGGGATCCACACCCACTTGTGCATCCCAGCTGGCAAATGACATCTCACAGCGCCCCACAGCATCCCGTTGGGGCGCCGAGGCAATGCTCAGACTGAGCAAAGAACGCCATGTGCCATACCGTATCCTGAGATAAAGAATGATTTTGGGAGTTTTCTGGGAGGCACATGTCACAATTTACCGTGGGTACTCTCTCTGTTGTCTCCCTAGTCTGCTCTTCCAATCCCATTTTCACCCTGAAGCAACCGACTGCTGCTCAGGGACACAGGTACCAAAGCAAAACAGAAATAAAATGAATGAAATAAATAAAAAAATCAAATAAACTTAAGGCAAAAATAAAAGCAGCAACTCAGACCCTTGCAAGGGAATCCTCCTCTTATGCCTACAACTGGGCACCAGTAAAATGGTGTGCGCGTTGCTGGTTTTGAGAGAGTGACAAATGCTGGAAAGCACCAGCCCTCGCCCTGCCCCTCTGGGTGCTCACACAGTCCTGCCTCCAACGCCTTCTGATGTGATTCTCCACCCGTTCCTCCTCGTCCCGTGTCAGGGTGCCCCACACAACATACTGAAGTGCCACTAAGAGCCACCTCTGCTCTCCTCCCAGACTACAGCAAAAACATCTGCCACTCGCATCCTAGAACCGGTTTGGAGACTTTGCTGTCAAGGGAGATTTTGGGGCTCGTGTCGTTTATCTTCCATATGGCTTCTAAAATCACGTGCAGTTCACTCTTCTCCACCATTATCAGGTACGAAAAGACAGAGGTGGAAGTAAGAAACACAACTTTTTTGCACTCTCTGGACAGACAGCTCTATGGTTTTAATAACCTTGACCCAAGTTACCCACCCACAGGAGAAAAAAAGCCCAAAAAAGCATATAATCAGGTTTCTACAATGGTGAGCTGGCTGAACTGCTCAAGCACTAGTGAGACATTTCAGCAGCACTAGGGATGACACCACCAGCAAGTGGGGCATCTTTCGTCACCTTGTATGACCTTGGCTTACCCCTGAAAGACCAGGGGGTAGATCTGGGTTTGACCTGACTACTTCAGCACCCACCTGTGTCCTGCCCATGCCGAGAAGTTTCCACACTCTAGAGGAGACCACACAAAATGTCCATATTACACGCACCACACGCAGCGGGCAAGGCTGCTGCCATGCTCAGCAGCATGAGGTCTCTAGTGCCCTTGGCACCAGAGCATCTCTCTGGTGAGGAAAGGCTGAGGGACTTGGGTCTGTTCAGTCTGGAGAAGAGAAGGTTGAGGGGGGATCTGATCAACACCCAGATATACTTCAAGAGTTGGTTTTCAGGAGGATGGAGCCAGTCTCTTCAGTGGTGCCCAGTGACAGGACAAGAGGAAATGGGCACAAACTGGAACAGAAGTTTATCTGATGCCTTGCAGGAGATGCTAAGCACTTCTTGAGACCAGATGGTCCAAGTCCTTCTCTTGCCAGCCCTAAACAGCAAGCCAAACAGGCTTCCCTAAATTCACCTGTGATGCTTAGTGCTTCTTGGGCATTAGAAGACCTGAAATCTACTCTGAGAACAACACAATGCAGAAATAACAGCATCACACTCCACTGGGTAGGAAAGCTGTAAAAGGAACTCAAATTCTTGCTACCTGACCTGAAGCTACAGCAATTGATAAAGAAATGCTAAGCAAAACAGGCCAAGAGTTTTCAAGGCTGTTAGGTTTGATTATTTCAAGCCTGATCAACATAAATCATTATTTCAAGCTGATCTAAAAATCAGCGTGGGCAACCACAGGAGGAATTCCTGACATCTGGGGAGGAATAACCCCCTGCACCAGGACAGGTTGGGGGTGACCTGCTGGAGAGCAGCTCGGAGGAAAAAGACCTGGGAGTCCTGGTGGACAAAGGATGCCCAGGAGCCAGCAATGGGCCCTGGTGGCCAAGAAGGCCAATGGCATCCTGGGGGGCATCAGGAAGAGTGTGACCAGCAGGTGGAGGGAGGTCATCCTGCCCCTCTGCTCTGCTCTGGGGAGGCCCCATCTGGAGCACTGGGACCAGTTCAGGAAGGGCAGGGAACTGCTGGAGAGGGGACAGCAGGGGACCACAAAGATGATGACGGGCCTGGAACACCTCTCTGCTGTGGAAAGGCTGAGGGATTTGGGTCTGTTTAGTCTGGAGAAGAGAAGGCTGAGGGGGGATCTGATCAACACCTAGAAATACTTCAAGGGTGGGTGTCAGGAGGATGGGGCCAGGCTGTTTCCAGTGGTGCTCAGGGACAGGACAAGAGGGAATGGGCACCAACTGGAACATAAGAAGTTCCATCTCAAAATGAGGAGGAACTTCTTCCTTGTGAGGGTGGCAGAGCCCTGGCAGAGGCTGCCCAGAGAGGTGGTGGAGTCTCCATCTCTGGAGACATTCAAACCCACCTGGACACGTTCCTGTGGGACCTGCTGTGGGTGCCCCTGCTCTGGCAGGGGGTTGGACTGGATGATCTCCAGAGGTCCCTTCCAACCCCAGAGCATTCTCGGATTCTGTGACGCATTTATGGGTGCCCCAGAGCCCCCATAGCAGCCCTTCTCCCTCCTCACAGAGCAGGCTAAGGCAAAGGGTGTGCAGCTCCTTCAGCCTCCAGGGCTCCAACCAAACCCTTGGTACACAAGGTCATGGGTAGCTGCCTCCCAGCTGCTGTCACAGGTCTGCAGAGCTTCCCCAAAAAGCTGCTGTATATCAAACAACTTTTGGCCTGCACAAACTCGCCTCTGCCTGACATGGAGTGACTACAGACAGGGAAATGGAAACTTGTCCTCAAACTCTCTCTGCTTTTTCCCTTCAGTCAATACGGTTGGTTGGCTCAACTCCAATTTCATGTCCTAGAACATCGGGGAGAACTTTGTAGAGTAGGGCTGATGGCTGGACTCGATGATCCCGAGGGTCTTTTCCAACTAAAATGATTCTATGATTCTATGTAGTAAAAACTAACTGGGCCCTATCCGTGTTGGCAAATTGAAAATGCAGATTTTCCTGAGATAAAGAAACCCACCCTCTGTTTTTAAACTGTCTCCCTTTATCCTGCAGCTCCGACAGTGCCATTTGCCAGCGACAAGCCCTTGTCTGTCGCTGGCAGCGGTGCACAGCGTGCCACAGCCCCTCACTCCTTCCTCCCCCCTCTCCGGGGCAGGGGGAGTCCCGAGTCTCAGCGTTCTGCCCCCCTGCAAAAGGAAGGCAGGAAGGGAAAAGCGGGGATGTGGGAAATGCAGAGGAGCACAGCTCCCCACGCCATGAGGCAAACACTAAGCCCCAGCAGCCCTCTCTGGGTACTGAAACTGGCACGACTGACAACGCTGCAGAGGAAAGGTGCAGGAGAAATACTTCCCCATGGGGAGAAAAGTGGGTTCTTCTGAATGTCTTCACAGTGCAGGAGAGGAAGGAGGAGCTGCCCTGCAGTATTTGTATGGTTATTTCATTTGCACCGGTTTAGGAGTTATTTCAGTCACCATCTTCAGATCCTTTGCCATTATCCGTTTGCCAATGAAATCGGAAAAAAATGACAAGGAGAGGAAAAAGATACCCAACTTCTGCACTTTACCTAGAGAAACCCTTGGCACTTGGAACCAAACCCACCAATCATGGTAACTCTGGGGTGTAACTAGGTAAAAGCGTCCTTTGCAATGCATGAAGTGAAGCAGCACGGTTCTGCTTCCCTTACATTTGCTTCCTTCTTTCTCGGGTTTGAAAGAATTCCTGAGCAGCCTCAGATGAAAGGTGCCTTTTCAAAGCTCTCCATCTGACCTGGTCAAACAGCTGGCCAGTCTGGTGCTTTGGTTTCAGTGATCACACACCCCTGCGCCCACCAGGACGTCACGGAAGAGTGGAAGCCTCTTCTCTGAAGAGGAAGAGGTCTCCTGCCCTTTGAACCTTTCAGAAGATGAAAGGACCAGACCTGCTTAGATCTCCAGCACTGTCCAACGAGGCCTCATGCTGGATGTGGAAATCAGAGTCAGCTCACACTCGCTCCCTAACACCGAGATGCAAAAGCAGATCTCAGAACGCCGTGAATGTTTTGGAGTGAAAGTGCAGGAAAAAGGTATTTTGTTGCACAGTGATGCTCCTTAAACCTATTCCCTAGGGCTTCCTAAGCTGCTGTTTATTTGTCAGCTCAGCTGCCTGCCTTTCTTCAGGAGAAGAGAGTCAGTCTCTTTGTCAGGGTTTGCACAATGCCTTGTACAATGCACTGTCCCAGTCTTTATTGGGAGGGCCAGTAGGACAGACAGCATGTCAGTGCAGTTTAAACCACCACCACAGAACGGCAGTGATAATCACAGACACAGAGAGAACCATAGAACTGTCTGGGTGGGAAGGGACCTTTAACATCATCCAGTCCAACCATCAGCCTAACTCTGATAAAACCCATCACTGACCCATGTCCCTCAGCACTGGGTCAACCCAGTTTTAAACCCCTCCAGGGATGGTGCCTCAACCCCTGCCCTGGGCAGCCCCTTCCAAAGCTGAACAACCCTTTCAGCTTATACATTTTTCCCAGTCTCCAATCTAAGCCTCCCCTGGTGCAACTTGAGGCCGTTTCCTCTTGTCCCATGGCCTGCTCCTTGGGAGAAGAGACCGACCCCCCCGGGTACACCCTCCTTTGAGAGAACTGCAGAGAGTGAGAAGGTCTCCCCTCAGCCTCCTCTTCTCCAGGCTGAACACCCTCAGCTCGTGCTCCAGACCCCTCACCGGCTCCGTTGCCCTTCTCTGGACCCGCTCCAGCACCTCAATGTGTTTTTTGTGGTGAGGAGCCCAAAACTCGACCCAGCCCTCGAGGTGGGGCCTCCCCAGTGCCCAGTGCAATATATGGGAGTTATACATTAAATACATACGAGGTTTCACACTGAATTGTTAAGCAGAAGAGATAAAACTGCCCTTTTCTCAGCCCATGATTTTTCTCAGTTTTACTCTTCCTCCTCTCCCTCCATCCCGCTGGGCTGCGAGGTGCTTAGCTGCTGGCTGGGGTTAGAGCACAACAGCTCGAGGAGTGACAGTCTCCTTGTGACACGGAGCCTGGGAGCCTTCAGCTCATTATAAATATTTGATGGCGGGGATGCATTTTTAACCAGGCACCGGGAACAAACAACTGACTCCGCAGCATTGGTCAGCAATGTCACCCAACCAGCAGGGCAGATCACCTGCAAATTAATGCCACAGCAGTCCCAACGGGGTCACCCACCAATCAATCCTTGGCCCTGTGCTAATTAACAGGTTTTGCAGCTGCCTGGGAAAAAAACCATAAAATACTAATACTAATATTGGATAAAGACTGCGGGTAAAGGTTGGAGAAATGTTAAATACCCAAAAGGGATGGTCACTGATACAAACCTTGCTGCAGTCAAATAATACCTGTTTTTAATATGACTAAATATAGAATCATAGAATCATTTTGGTTGGAAAGACCCTTGGGATCATGGAGTCCAACCATCAGCCCCACTCTACAAAGGTCTCCCCTACACCAGATCCCCCAACACCACATCTCATCCACTCTCAAACACAGTCAGGGATGGGGACTCCACCCACTCCCTGGGCAGCCCAGTCCAGGCTCTGACCACTCTTGCTGGGAAGAATTCTTGCCTCATGGCCAGACTAATATCCAATTGTAAGAACAAGGAGCAAAGCTATACTAAGACAATAGGGAACAGCCTAGAAAACGGGCAAGACCTCTTGAAAAGTCACCTCTCTGAAAAAGACTACAGGGCCATAGAGGACAATCAGCTGAAAGAACATCCAAGTGTAATTTTGTGATAAAAAAAGGTTAATTTAGCCCCAGGATGTAGATACCAAAAGTGGGGGGTTTGCTGTGCAGTAACTAGAAAGGGATGTGCCTCTCCACAGCCAAACCACCCTTAGACAAGCAGAAGGCATCACTCCCAAGGAGTGCCCTTTCTTCTCCTTTGAGGGAGACCAAATTTCTAACTGGGGTTAAATGCTTCATTTTCAGATGGCTGAATGATACCAAACCTGAGCATGCAGGTTTGAAAAAACCAGCACCGAGGCATTGATGCTGGTGTCATAGAACCATAGAATGGGTAGAGTCAGAAGGGACCTTAAAGATCATCCAGTTCCAACCCCCTAACCTGGGCAGGGACACCTCCCACCACACCAGGTTGCTCTAAGCCCCATCCAGCCTGGCCTTGAACCCCTCCAGGAATGGGGCAGCCACAGCTTCTCTGGGCAAACTGGGCCAGCATCTCGCCACCCTCACAGCAAAGAAGTTCTTTCTGGTATCACATCTCAATCTCCCCTCTTCCAATTTAAAGCCGTTACCCCTTGTCCTGTCACTCCCCTCCCTGACACAGAGTCCCTCCCCAGCTCTCCTGTAGCCCCTTCAGATACTGGAAGGCTGCTCTAAGGTCTCCCTGGAGCCTTCTCTTCTCCAGGCTGAACAAGCCCAGCTCCCTCAGCCTGTCCTCACAGCAGAGGGGCTCCAGCCCTCTGAGCATCTTCATGGCCCTCTGCTGGACCCATTCCACCAGGTCCATGTCCTTTCTCTGTTGAGGACTCCAGAGCTGGGCACGGTGCTCCAGGTGGGGTCTCATGAATCTGGCATTCAGCATGGTGTTAAGAAGATCTATTTCTTGGCTGATACTGAGTTTTCAGCAAACTCAGGTGAGAAAAGAGTTGCAAATTTTTAGCTGTTCCCAGGGCAATTCAGGAAGAGGTGGGTAAACCCTTCAATTTTTAACACAGAGCAGCACCCTCTTCCTGAAAAGTAGGCATCAGTTTAAAAAGAAAATTGCTGGGGTTATTTCCTGACCCAAACGACTCAGGAGGCCAGGCCAGTTAATCTGTTATAAACTGGTCTGTTTGCATAACTTCTGACTGCAGGAATCCTCACACAAGTTTTGGACCTCAGCAGCGATACTCCTAGAGGCACACCAGGAGGAAAATGAACCTGTGTCTGTGCATCATCCAGGCAACATTCCAGTTCGGAATTCTTTCCGGGACGCTGCTACTGGTGCTTCTAATTAATCAATTAATCGGAGATGTAAGCTGCTAGCATCTGTAAACATGAAAGTAACCTGGCCAAGCCTGAGATCTGAACCACTCTTGGTAATTGTGCCAGTTGGATGTCGCCATCAGTCCTGCTGTACAGGGAGGCAGAAGCCTCTCGTGATACGTGGCGCTGATGGGAAGAGATGCATGGCAAACCCTTTCTAAGTGCAAGTACTCATCTGTGGCCTAAGCAAAGAGCCTGGGCATCATCCTAGCCTGCATTCATCACTGAGATAGCCAAAGCCAATGAGCACAGTCATACAACCAGGAGGAGACAAAGCAAAATGGAATTGACAACCACGGATCTCAACCTACACATCTTGAGATATGCTGTTGTTAATGCCACGTGGGAAAAAACATCACCTAATAAACATCTCAGCAGAAGCAAACACTTACAGAAAGCAGCACCTGCACATCCAGAAAGTTAATCCACTGCCCTTTGCTTCAAAACCAGAAATGCAGTTCTCAGGACTTAATTACAGAGTGTTATCGAGACCTGAACCTACAAATGCCAAGGGGTTACATTTCTTGGTATTAGAAACACTACAGTAAGTGAAAAATAAACCTCCACATTGCAGAGATCACAGCTCAGAAGCCTGGTTCCTGTTCCTGGCCAGCACTGATGCCCCACCAGCGAGGAGAGCAGCTGGGCTGACCCAGGAGCCCAGCACACCCTGCAGCGGGGCCTTCTCCCCGTCAAGTGGCTCATCTCTGTTTAATACCTGGTGACACACGCCATAGAATATGGCTATAAATGGGTGCTAATTAGAGTGTCTAAAAGAAGAAAGTGGATCAAAACATGCCATTCTGCTTCCAGGGCAGTTGGGAGATAGAGCACAACCAGCACACTGGAGGTCACCGAGGAACCAGCCAGCCACTGTGCACAGTCACTACAGTCTCTGTTCCTGGCCACAGAAGCTGTTTGTTGGCCATCACCCCCCACCATTGTCCTGTGTATAATACTTTCTTTGTTGTACTTTGTATGTTGCTCCCCAGACTGCAGGGGGAAGGGTTAGCACATCACAGACAGACACACATTCAGCCGCACCGCCCAGAACACCACACTCATTAATGTGGAAGGGAAAATGCCCCACGTGATAGCACATACCTGCCTTGGAGAAAGGCTGAACTCTCCCTGTTGAGCAGAAATAACCTGGAAACCATTTCATGGAATCATGGAATGGTTAGAGTTGGAAGAGACCTTAAAGCTCATCCAGTTCCAACCCCCTGCCCTGGGCAGGGACACCTCCCACCACACCAGGTGGCTCCAAGCCCCATCCAGCCTGGCCTTCAACCCCTCCAGGGATGGGGCAGCGACAGCTTCTCTGGGCAACCTGGGCCAGGCTCTCACCACCCTCAAACCAAAGAATTTCTTCCCCAGATCTCATCTCAATCTCCCCTCTTTCGGTTTAAAACCATTACTCCTTGTCCCATCCTTGTAATTTCCTTTCTCCCTTTAGCAGAGCCGACCTTTTCTAACCCCTGTATGCTCTGTGGCAAAATGAGAAACTACACCCTCCTTGTTATTGACAAGTACAGACCCCAGAGCTGAGAAAAATCACAAATCAGTTGAGTCTGGAAGTGATCTCTGGGGATCTAGTCCCATCCCCCTGCTCTGAGCAGGGTCACCTGAAGCATCTTCTTTAGGGCCTTGAATAACTCCAAGGAAGGAGCCTCCTCCCTTCACAGGCAATGTGTTCAGTGTCTGACCTTCTTCACAGCAAAAATGCTTGGGCTTGTACTGTCACCAGACACTGCTGAAAAAAACCCGACTCCTTTACACCCTTCTCTCGGGTATTTATACACACTAATAAGATTCACCCACACACACACTTTTCTCCTGTCAGGGACCTGATAGCACCCACAGGGCTTTATTAGTGGCCTTTACCAGCATCACCAGGGGCCTTCCCACACACCCTTTCAATGGGTCCCAGAGCCCCATTGCAGCTCATCCTGGGGGGCCTCAAGTCCTGCTTGAGCTAGGTGAGAGGAGAACTGGTCTCCAGCTCACCATGGTTTTGGGTGACTTTGATCCTGGCTAGTTTGGGGTTTTTTCAAAGATGGTCTGAGAGACTGATTTTACCCGAAGACTGTATGTAATATCAACAATAACTGTGACAAGAGAACTTGTACATCCAAACCCTGCTCATCTCCTCCACAGGAAGGAAGGAAACCAAGGAAACATTCTGCCACAAGGAGGGCACTCCTGTGCCCCCGTCAAGCCATTACCTTCACGGCTTCAAAAAGAATTGGTCAAAATTAACCCTGTTTTGTGATGGCTAAATTCTGTTTAAACATTCCCCAGACACACTCTTTTTCACTGCAGTTGCCTCTCTTTCAGTGTTACTCCCTGTCAGCAAGCGACCCTCCTGCTCCTGTCACACACCCCCGATGATTTGAACACAATTCACCAGGAAGCCACAAAGCAGCACCCCAGCTTCAAGGATTCTCTGAAAATAAAAAAAAAAAAGGAGAAAAAAAAATCCCTTTCAGGCACAGTTACTCACAAAACCCTCTTCACAATAAGGTATTTGCGGAGTTTCATTCTTCTGAATTCATTCACTATTTATTGCATACGTTTAGGAGCTGTATCGTTGCTGTCCATTAGGCTGTTTGTTCTCTGTTCACCAACTGTCATGAAGCAAATGGCTCACATGAACTGACTGCTGATGGCTGATACATAATTAAGATCTAATTTTACGAGGTTTAAGCATAAACTACTTCTCAAATGCAGAGTTTTATTTTTCCTGTTTATGGCATGGCATTTTCAGAGCTTTCCTACAGCAGCTCTGCTGTGAGGACAGGCTGAGGGAGTTGGGGCTCTTCAGCCTGGAGAAGAGAAGGCTCCAGGGAGACCTTAGAGCAGCCTTCCAGTATCTGAAGGGGCTGCAGCAGAGCTGGGGAGGGACTCTGTGTCAGGGATTGGAGTGACAGGACAAGGGGTAACGGCTTTAAATTGGCAGAGGGGAGATTGAGATGAGATACCAGAAAGAACTTCTTTGGTGTCTTCTTTTCTTCCCAGAAAGAGCAGTCAGTCACTGAACTGGGCTGCCCAGGGAAGTGGTGGAGTCCCCATCCCTGTGTTTAAGGGTAGATTAGATGTGGTGTTGAGGGATCTGGTGTAGGGGAGACCTTTGTAGAGTGGGGCTGATGGTTGGACTGGGTGATCCCAAGGGTCTCTGCCAACCTGAATGATTCTGTGATTCTATGGTGAGAGCCTGGCCCAGGTTTCCCAGAGAAGCTGTGGCTGCCCCATCCCTGGAGGGGTTCAAGGCCAGGCTGGATGGGGCTTGGAGCAACCTGGTCTGGTGGGAGGTGTCCCTGCCCAGGGCAGGGGGTTGGAACTCCATGATCTTTAAGGTCCCTTCCAACTCTAACCATTTTAAGATCCTACAACAGATTTTGTAACAGAAATCAATTTCTTTCTCCATTATTTCTCTGTTCTCTGCTCCCTGTGAGATCCCACTGTGCTCGGCGTGAGGATGTCAGCCCCACACCCTCCCAGAGGATGAGCACCGTCCCTGCTGAGTGCTGCTTTTAAAGGAACCAACTATTTGGGCAGGATACCACCAGAAATGGGGGCTCCGCACCCACGGGGATGTGGTGCTCAGAGAATCACTGAGCTGTGCCTGCAGACAGAGGGGAGGGCTTTTTTTGCTTCTTCCCGGACAAACTCAGGCAGAGGCTTGTTTCTCATCTCTTCTTCAAAAAGCCTCCTCATTATCCTGTTGTTCTTTTCACCAAAGCAAGTTGAGTTTTCACGTGGCAAGAAACTGAGGTTCCAGATCACGGAAACCCTTTGCTTAGAGGTACTTTGAGTGGAAGTGTTGCTGATAAGACTTGGTGTTTGGGTCCTGCAAAAGACCCAGGAAGGAACCAGGCTTGTAAGGCTTATTAAATCCTCCCCTGCTGCCATCTGGTGCCAGAAGCAAGTAAACTACTCTTCATAGTAACTCTTTGAAGAGTATGGCTTACTACAGGGATGCTGTGACGCTGATCAGCTCCATCAGCAGGGGCACCAGCATCTCCTCGCTCTCTCCCCTGTCCCTACTCCCTCCCTTACCAGCTGCTTGAAAGGAGGCTCAGACTCTGAAATGAAAACAGGAGATGCAATTAGGAAGCGCCTGGGAGATGGTGTGGTGTAGGAGGCTCAAACGTTCCCTTTGAAAGCAGCACCACCAAGTATCGAGAGCTGCGAGCTATGGGTAAGAGAGCAGAGAATCACAGACTCTCAGGGACTGGAAGGGACCTTGAAAGCTCCTCCAGTCCAATCCCCTGCTGGAGCAGGAACACCCAGAGCAGGTCACACAGGAACGCCTCCAGGCGGGTTTGGAATGTCTCCAGAGAAGGAGACTCCACCACCTCCCTGGGCAGCCCCTGCCAGGGTTCCCTCACCCTCACCCTGAAGAAGTTCTTCCTCATATTGAAGTGGCACCTCCTCTCTTCCAGTTTGCACGCATTGCCCCTTGTCCTGTCATTGGACAACACTGAGAAGAGCCTGGCTCCATCCTCCTGACACTCACCCTTTACAGATTTATAAACATTAATAAGGTCACCCCTCAGTTTCCTCCAAGCTCAAGAGACCCAGCTCCCTCAGCCTTTCCTCCTAGGGGAGATGCTCCACTCCCTTCATCATCTTGGTAGCCCTGCCCTGGACTCTCTCCAGCAGTTCCCTGTCCTTCTGGAACTGAGGGACCCAGCACTGGACACCATATTCCAGATGGGGTCTCACCAGGGCAGAAGAAGCACAGATGGCATCTTTTGGGCTGTCTTCTACACCTTCTTGGCTCTAGTGGCTGATATTGTAGGGTGTGGGTTGTGTTTCTGTGTATGGTTGGACTATGGTGATCTCAGAGGTCCTTTCCAACAGTGACAATTCTGTGATTCTGTGCTATGATTCTATAAAGGGGGCAGGCAACGGTTGCAAGAGTGAGCAGAAAAGTAGAACTCCTTTCCTGTGCACCCACAGCAGGTCAGTGCCACAGTCAGGGAGAGAATCCAGATACCTCCTCCCTGCTCCAGGGCCCAGACCCTGCTGCCATCTTCTCTTTCCACACAGTGTACAAGCCAGACTGACAGACAAGACAGACATCACTCCAGTAAAGCCTCACTCATCCCTCTCTACAACTGCTTGAAAGGCCATTGGAAAGAGGTTGGTGCTGGTCTCTTCTCACGGGCAATGAGCGATAGAAGGAGAGGGAATGGCTGCAAGCTGCAGCAGGGTAGGGTTAGGCTGGCCATGAGGCAAGAATTCTTCCCAGCAAGAGTAGTCAGAGCCTGGACTGGGCTGCCCAGGGAGGGGGTGGAGTCCTCATCCCTGACTGTGTTTCAGAGTGGATGAGATGTGGTGTTGAGGGATCAGGTGTAGGGGAGAACTTTGTAGAGTGGGGCTGATGGTTGGACTGGATGATCCCAAGGGTCTCTTCCAACCTGAATGATACTAGGGTTCTGTGGTGTCCAGTACACATCCCACATCCATCACGTTTTCCCCCTGCTTCATTTGTCTCCCCACAAACCACCTACAGCAGGGCTAACTGGGCAGTAGCTACACAGCTACAGCAACTCTTGGTTCATGCTATTGTCATCAAAAGCTCTGGAAGAGTTAGCTAAGGCTTGAACAAATGGATACCAGGAAAGGAATGAGCATGTTAAGGAATCCGACTATTTAAAAAAATACATCCAGCAGCAGTTGGTTTCTCTTTCTGCCAGGAAACCATTTCTCTACCCTGCTGTCAGCCTCCCCCAAAGCACTATGGTCACTAACAAATAATAAAGAGGGAATCAGCAGCAGTTGCTAGAGATCAGTTCCAGGAATGGAGAGTGGTGATGGGAAGTCTCGTGTTCCCATGCAGACCTATGCAGGAATACCATTAAAGGCGATAGCTGCAGGCTGGGGGACTGAAAGTAAAAGTAACTGGTAGAAAATGCATGTTTTCCTGGAGCACCTGCCCAACCCTGCCATCAACAAAATTTTTTTAAGGAATATGGCATCATTATTTTTGTTTTCAACAGCTCCAACCCAAGAGAGCAAACAGCGACCTCCTCCCTCCATCGACGGACGAGCACAGTCCCCAGTCCAGATGTTCAGCTGCAGAACTGGAGCTCTGCCTCTGCACAAACACATCTGTGGTTGTCTTCTATAGGTCTTTGCAGGCAAGTCTAGTCTACCAGGTTTTCAAACCGACACAGAATCTGCACAAAGAGAACTTTGGCTTTGGGCCTGCGCCAGAGACTACCCAGCAGAAAATGGTGCTTTTGCCTCCAACATTTTCTGTTAAATCTTTAAACCATCCTCTGCTCTTACACGGCTCTTTTGTAAGCAGAAGAAATTCCTACATAAATTCTACATAAACAGATTTGAAGCAGAATGGAAGGTTTGTGGTTTTGCCATACGTTTGATGGCAGAAAAGCACAGAAATCAGTCGTTACATACTCCGAGCACTGTTACTATGCTGTAAAATAAAAATGCTTCACTGTCTTTGGAGATTAGCTCTCCTGTTAGTTCTAAGCTCAGTGAAGCGAAGACCACAACCCAGACAAAAGGTCTTGACTCTGACTCCTATTTATGCTGAGCAGACCTTAAGGAGGAGGCTGATCGGTCACAATGGCTGTACTGAAATGAGAAGGGGTTGCAAACCCACAAAACTGGAGGAAATCGTAACAGCAAACAGAAGATTACTGCTGACTCTCTGACAATGACATTTAAGATGCATGAAGCCTCCCATTGCCAGAGAAGAAGAGAAGGCATTTGTCACAGAACTCTCACGCGCTTCAGACCGCACTGGGTTGTTTCCAGGGTTGTTTCAAGTCAACATTTTCACAGTGCCCTCCCAAGAGTCTAAATTTCAAATTTGTAAGAATTGGTATTAGTCACCAGTCCTGGTCATCCTTCCCTTGGTGCCCCAGGTCATGGCGTGCTTGCAACGTGCACAATGCTTTGGCTGCACTTCAAACCTGCCTTCAACTCACACCTCCTCAACCGTCCTCCAGCTTCCCCCGTGCTGTGCTCAAAGTCCTCGCCTGAAAAGCAGCTCTCTCCTGCTGCCAGGGACTCTGCAGCCTGTGACACACATAAATGAAAGCTCCTCTCTAATTATGATGACGCATATGATGACTGAGCATAGCAGTTCAGTATAAGGACGTATTTCTGACTCTTTGTCCACTCTACCCTGATGTAGGGTCTGACGGCATCCTTCCATTCTGGCTCATTCTGGCACGTTGGGCAGATGGGAATCACCCACCTCTTCTGGTTTCATGAGCACACTACTGTGTAGAAGAGCCCCTGGCTTAAACATGGCTCTTTCCTTCCCTCTGGAGTCTCAAGCATAGATTCACAGAACCATTTTGGTTGGAAGAGACCCTTGGGATCATCCAGTCCAACCATCAGCCCCACTCTACAAAGTTCTCCCCTACACCAGATCCCTCAACACCACATCTCATCCACTCTGAAACACAGTCAGGGATGGGGACTCCACCCCCTCCCTGGGCAGCCCATCCCAGTGACCGACCAATTGACATCCTGACACCAATGATCCTTCCATTGACACCAAGAGCAGGAAACGGGCAAACACCTGAGCTAAAGGAAGAAGTGGAAACTGGTGTGAGAGCAGCAGAACCACAGCTCAGCACGGTGTGCCAGGGGGAAGAATCAGGATGAGGAGACAGTGACTACTGATGACAGAGATGAAGCAGCCTATTTATGGGGTTCATTTCCTGCAGATACGTAGCCCCCCCACGAGCAGAAGCTATGAAAGTGCCACTACACTTCCCTGTGATCCGAGGATCCAGAAGAAGAAGGAAGGCCAAAGGAGCCCACTGCGACACAACCTGTCACAGGGAAGGAGGAAATGGGGCTCTACAAGAAAGTAAGAGTCTGAATGGACAAGACTAATGGAAAATTTGGAGTAAGGCTGAGCTTAAGGACAACAAGGTGTAAGGACAATTGCAGAAAAAATCATGCTCTCCTCAAGATGATGGTTCTGGAAACTGAGTTGCATTTGAGGGTAGAAAGCAGAGTGACAACAGAAAAAACTCTCGGGTAGAGGAGAGGGAAGTTGAATAAGGCTCAGGTTTCACAACCTTTTCAAACCTGCCGTGATGTGAAAAAGCAGTAGACAGCAGAAAAGCACACCTATTTATATCCTCTACTAACATGTCTGGGAGTCAGTTCCTGTAAAGGAAAAAATATTAATATTTTTAACGCTGCATCACTGAAAGCAAGCGATTGGAGTTCCTAAAACCACTGTAACTTATCACACAGCCGAAAATCTCCTGCCCTTCCCTACAACTGAAATACATCCCTTCTGCCTCCCGGGAGATCAAGGCAGACACCAGCATTCCTGCTGGGGAGTAATACTGAAAGAGAAAATCAGTGGCATTCCTTGAATTTCCCATACTGAACTGGAGAGCTGTTCCTAAAACCTCTTCTGAGAAGTCCTTCCCAGTCAACAGCTTCTCTTTTTACGACATGGTTGTTCCCTCCATCAGCCAGACTGCTACTGCTGGGATACAACCTTCTGCTTCCCTCACGGCACAGCATCTTCCACCTGCCCAAGGGCGAATGGACTCGTTTGGATGATGAAATAGATATCATGTAAAATTAGAGAATCATAGAATTGTCTAGATCAGAAGGGATCCTTAAGATCACCCAGTCCAACCATCAACCCAACTCTGATAAAAACCACCACTAACCCATGTCCCTCAGCACTGGGTCAACCCGGCTTTGAAATCCCTCCAGGGACGGTGCCTCAACCCCTGCCCTGGGCAGCCCCTTCCAAGGCTGAACAACCCTTTCAGGGTGAACATTGTTCCCAATCTCCAATCTAAGCCTCCCCTGGTACAACTTGAGGCCGTTTCCTCTTGTCCCATCGCCTGTTCCTTGGGAGAAGAGACCGACCTCCCCTGGGTACACCCTCCTTTCAGGGAGCTGGAGAGAGCGAGAAGGTCTCCCCTCAGCCTCCTCTTCTCCAGGCTGAACACCCCCAACTCCCTCAGCCTCTCCTCATAAGGCTCGTGCTCCAGCCCCCTCACCAGCTCCTTTGCCCTTCTCTGGACCCGCTCCAGCCCCTCAATGTCTTTCTTGGAGTGAGGGGCCCAAAACTGCACCCAGCCCTTGAGGCAGGACCTCACCAGTGCCCAATAGAGGGGTACGACCACCTCCTGAGTCTTACTCCCTGAGCTGTTCCTGATGCAGGCCAGGATGCTGGTGGCCTCCTTGGCCACCTGGGCACACTGCTGGCTCATGTTCAGCCCACAGTCCACCAACACCCCCAGGTCCTTTTCTGCCGGGCAGCTCCAGCCACTCTGCTTAGACTGAGAGTCCCGGTGGAGCCTCTCACTTCCCTGTACTGCAAAGAGCATGGCTGAAGGAGGTGGGGAGGATGCCCAGTCTCAGTGCATCTGCTTGTCCCCAGTCATAGTCACCAAGAGCAAAAACAGGGTCTTTGAGAGAAAACCCACAGGGAACATCAAGCAAAGGGTGATGTCTCTGACTCCCCTCAGCCTTCCTGCACGTACCACAACGGCAGTGCAACCTCTCAAAGCCTCTGAACTCTGTTACCATCACTTCCACAGGCAAAAAAACCCAAAAGCCACAGTTTAGATTCCGTTTTGCCCAGGAAACACCCAATATTTCAGTTTATTCTCAGCTTCCTGATGACTGAACTCCCGCAGCACTCTCTGCAACTTTCCACTGCTGGCTCCTGTACTTTTTGCCACCAAAGCAAGTTACAGGGAAAACACCCCAGTTAGTCCAGCAGTAAGAATTCGAGAACTTCAAGTGCTTTGCGTAGAAGGAAATGGCACACACTCACCTCCTTCATTTTTTCCAGTTCATTCTGGAGGGCTTGTTTGGCAATTTCAACTTCTATCAGCTGCTGCCTTAACTTTTCATTCTCGTCTTCTGTTACCGTGCGCTTTTCTTCCACGTTTTCTAACTCGTGGTGAAGTCTCACTGACACGTCCTTTGCAACCTACATGAAATGACATTTCAAAAAGGAAGATTTAAAAAAAAACCAAAGGAGAATTCCTCTGACTGTTTACAGGTTAATTCTGGATGCTTTGCTGGGAGCGGTATGGAAGGAAAGGTAGGCATGGACACGCACAGACAGAGCTCTCAGTGATTCAAAACTCATGACAACTCCTTCCAAAACCAGTATAATCTTCCCATGGACTTCACTGCAAACCACAGTAGATGCTAAACCCCAACTCCTAATTCGCTTCTCTTCTGCCAGCAGTGAAACAAGACCATCATTGCTCCTGGAGACACTGCGGCACCTATTTTCTCTCTGCTGCTGCTGGCCTGTGTGTTTCAACGCAGGAAGGCACGTGTCCTTCAAAGACTTGGCATGTAGAAGCACCTAAAAATAAGACCCAACCTCCCTGGTCCTACTGTACCTGGGCCTGGCACAGCACCACAAACCAGAACACCTGAATTTCCACCCTGCTAGTTCCTCTCTCCTTCCTGGACGGTCAATCTAAATATCTGGCCTTAACTACTACTGCTTAATTAGAAGAGCCAAATACGACCACACTACATGTCTACTGACCTGGTGATCACCCGAGTGGTGGCCAGCACTTTACATGAAAAAAATAGAACACTAAGGTTTTTGCCTTTTCTCTTTTCCTTTTTTTTTTGTTTTTAATGCATTTTCACAGGAACACAGCTAAAAGGCACATGTCAAGAGCTAATTCCTCTTCTTCATGGAAAACGGTGAGGATTTTGCCACTCAAGCCACTTGCACTGTATTTTGTGAAACCCCCAGAAACTATAATCATGCGCCCAAAATATTTCAATATGCACTAATCACTGCTACGATGGAGATTTAGACACAGAGGTTGAAAAGCCTAATTTCCTGCTGATTTTAGAACACTGGAAAGCCTAATTAATCCTGCCTAGCATTTGCTAGGGGAGCCGAGAGAGCTGTCCTTTAGGGCTTTCAGCAGAACGATCTTTATGCCTGCCATGTCAAAGAGCTCTCTGACACACCGAAGTTTGGAAGATAAAAACCCTAAATTATTGTGGGCAAGGAGTCTCGAAGGACCAGATCTATCAGAAAACGGCAGCAGCTCGTGACTCAGCCTCCCCTGAGGGAAAACCCGGGGTGTGGGAACTGCAGATCCCACGCTGCAGCGTAGCGCAGCATCAGTCAGTAACCCCCACCACCGCCACCACCACACGCTCAAGACACACTCATGCCCAACAGAGAGTGGAGGGGAATGTCAATTACAGCCATCCTCCAAAAACAGATGGGAGGATGGGCTGAGAATCATACCAGGGGGCAACATCTGGGTGCCTTCTCCTACGCTCGGTACTGAACCGCTCGTCACAGAATCCCAGAATGACATGGGAAGGGACCTCTGGAGATCATCCAGCCCAACCACCCCCTGACAGAGCAGGGATCCTCCAGAGCAGGTCCCACAGCAACTTGTCTCATTGGTAAAAGGCATATAAGAAAGTTTTTCAGGGTGAGGGAACCCTGGCAGGGCCTGCCCAGGGAGGTGGTGGAGTCTCCTTCTCTGGAGACATCCCAAACCCGCCTGGAGGCGTTCCTGTGTGCCCTGCTCTGGGTGTTCCTGCTCCAGCAGGGGATTGGAGCTTTCAAGGTCCCTCCCAATCCCTGAGATTCTGGGATTCTGTGAAATGTGAAGGAAGGAAATGGCTCGGGGATCCACGTGCACGCAAACAGAAGAACCAGAAACTGCACGTAATGACTTTAAAACTGCTTCAGGTGCTTTGTCCTTCGTGATTCCAAGTGGATGCCCTATTGACAAATTAGCGGTTCCTGGCTGCTAGGAAGGGGTCCTCACTACAGATTCTAGAGGAAGTCTCCCCCAAACCTAACACCTAATCTGCCAGTAAGGTCACAGAGTCGAGTAATGCAAATGCCTTTGGTTGTCCAACCAAAGTACTGGAAAATCACAGGGGGCATTTTTAACAGCACCATATCAGATTTGGCCTACTATCTATGGGTCTGTAGATAACAGTCTGAGTACAGGGGGGAGTGCTGAGGACAGGGGGACAATCACCTCCCTACTGCTGCTGGTCACACTATTCTTTATGGAAGCCAGGATGCCCTTGGCCTTCTTGGCCACCTGGGCACACTGCTGGCTCATGTTCAGCCCCTTGTCACCCAGCACCCCCAGGTCCTTTTCTGCCAGGCAGCTCCAGCCACACTGCCCCAAGCCTGTAGCCATCCATGGGGTTGGGGTGGCCCAAGGGCAGAACCTGGCACTTGGCTTTGGTGAAGCCCATGCCATTAACATTGGCCCATGGATCCAATCTTTCCCAGTCCCTCTGCAGAGCTTCCCTGCCCTCCTGCAGATCAACACTCCCACCCAACTTAGTGTCATCTGCAGTGACCTGTGGGAACGCTTTGCAAAACCACTATTCCTCCCCAAAAGGTCAGCTGTGCAGTCATTGGGAAAGACACGGGAGAAATCCTGGTTAGAGTGAGCCTTGTCTCCAGCTCAACCCAAAACCGCAGCTGCTGCCTCCTGTACGGCAGGCCAGCCTCTCCCAGGCCCTGGGCATTGGCATCTGGTATGTTATAATCAAAATATTCACTTGGGGCACGATGGCTCACGTTCAGATTCCTCCTGCAGAGGTGTGTGTCTCGGCCATGCACCTAAGCAGCGTTCTGAGCAGTCAAAATGATCAGCAATCCCATCATCTTTAGGGCTGATGGTTGGACTCGATGAACCCAAGGGTCTCATCCAAACAAAATGATTCTATGATTCTGTGAATCCAGCTGTAGACACAGAGGAGTCTGGTCATAGAATCATAGAACCATAGAATGGTCAGAGTTGGAAGGGACCTTAAAGATCATTGAGTTACAACCTCCTGCCCTGGGCAGGGACACCTCCCACCAGACCAGGTTGCTCCAAGCCCCCTCCAGCCTGGCCTTGAACCCCTCCAGGGATGGGGCAGCCACAGCTTCTAACCAGGGAGACACTCTTTTGTTCAGGGCCATGGGATCAGCTGTTCTTCCAGAACGGTCATGGCCACCAGAGCAAACATGGGCTTTGAATATGCACAGGCAAGGACTATCAAACAGAAACACAGAGAAGGATATTGGCATTTTAAATTGGCATTAGTGAGAAAATTACTGGAACGTGTCTCGGACTGGTGTCTACATTTGATAACAATGTCAAGCTGGACAGCTTTCAGAGAAGAGGATCCAAGTCTGCAAACCAGGCTCAGGAATAATGGACTCTCAATCCATTATACATCTCAGAAAGAAATCTATGAATGACCTTGTTCCTGGTCACGTATTAGATGAGCATTTTTCACCTGCAGTCCTCTGAATCCAGAAGGCCCTAAGTCCTATACGGACGACAAAGGCTGCTACACAGAGGTCTGTGCCTCCATGAGCAATGGAGACCTGTCAACTGAGGTTAGTTTAGGAGTCTGGACTAAGTTAGTTTGGGAGTCTGGACACAGAGGTCTGTGCTTCCATGAGCAATGGAGACCTGTCAGCTGAGGTTAGTTTAGAGGTCTGGACTCAGTAGGAGCCTTAACAAACTCTAGTGGATGGAAGCAGAAGTCAAACAACTTCCAACTAGGGCACGAAAGGGGTGGGGTTGGTTTTTTCTGTAATTGGGCAAACCTAGACTGGAGATCATGGATATTTACTGACAACAGCCTTTAAACCAGGACTTGTCTCCCTCAGCAAGGGGCCGTGGTTCATTCAGATGCTAGGGATTAAAGGCAGTTGATGGCACACTGAAACCTGAGGTGGATGTGGGAAATCCTGCCCTCGCTGAAGACAACAGCGGTTTTTCCCACTGACACCAGCGGGGTCGGGATCCGGTGCTGTGACTCTGCAGGCGTGCACTCTACTGGCTCTCTGAAATCTTTACTGAAGACTACAGCCACCCCCTCGACGTCAACGGGATGATTCGGTGAGGTCAGCTTAATTTGGCAGGGGTAAGGGTATGTTTTGCCTTCATCACAAAAGACCCCAAACCTCTGGACCCTCATTTGTATCCGAGTCACTTCTCACACATGACCTTTACCACAAAAACATGCTTGGGTTAAAGCAGACAACACCCTTCCTGCCGACTGAAGGCCTTGGATTACCAAGGGAGGCTTGGCCATCGCCACCCTGGGAGCCGCAGAGCAGGCAGATGGGTGGATAATGCCTGAGTCACGAGGAGCGAGAGCCGGGCTCGTGCCCCACTCTGAGGGTGTCCCTCCCCTCGACACCAGCTCAGGTCCCTACCTTGAGGTCCTGCTCCATGCTGCGCAGGAGCTCGCCGTCGATCTCCCCGGTCTGGGCGTAGCGGAGCCTCTTGCGCTCGGCCTTGCGCAGCCGGTACTGAAGGATCCGGCAGTTCTTGTTGGCTCGCTCCAGCTCATGCCGCATCTCTTGAAGCTGGCAAGCGTCCTCCTCGAAGAAACTGTCCCTCATCTCGTCCATCTCCGTCCTCAGCTCATCTATCTCGTTCTGGCACCGGGGTGAGAAGGGGACGGGGACGCCACAGGTGGGTCAAAAGCACCAACGTCAGCGTGTTTAGGGGAAGGTGGCCAAAATGGAGCCTCCTGCCCGCAGGGACACCAGCTCATCCTGGCTCATTGAAAGCACCGCAAGGAAGCAGGGAAGCAGCCCCACGACAAGGCCATCTTAACTCTGCCTCCAGCGCTAGTGCCGGGAGCGAGGGCAGCGGGGAAGCCCTTTCCTCCTGCTTCTCCCCCATCCCCATCCCCATCCTCATCCTCATCCCTGCCCCGGTTGTGTGTGTCCCCCCCCTCCCCAGCTGCCAGGGGAAGCAGGGAAGCAGCCCCACGACAAGGCCATCTTAACTCTGCCTCCAGCGCTAGTGCTGGGAGCGAGGGCAGCAGGGAAGCCCTTTCCTCCTGCTTCTCCCCCATCCCCATCCCATCCTCATCCTCATCCTCATCCCTGCCCCGGTTGTG
>VZTM01012663.1:246675-259309 GCA_013400555.1 Jacana jacana | reverse complement strand
AGACAAAGAAAAGCAGGAAAAAGGGTTTGCTTTCCTCTCCCTGCCCTCCCAGGAGGGAGCACTCCCACCCGTGGCTGTGTCGGCGAGAACACCCAGGGGAGGAGAGACTCGGGGGAAGCACTGGTAGGTTTGGGGTCCTTCTCTGTCCTCCCTCAGCAGCAGGTCCCGGGTGAGGTCCTGGGCTGTGTCCCCAAAAGTGCTTCCACTGGTACCACACTGTCCTGCAGCCCAGGGGAAACGGGGGTTTTTGGGGTGGAAATTCCTGCCAAGAGACAATGAACTGAGCATTTGGTGTCGGGCAGTACCAGCATGTACATACATGCATGCATCTATACGTCCCTCCTGGTACAAGATGTCTATATGTACCTCCAGGTACAAGATATATACACACAAATACAGTGTACATACGTGGATATGTAACCATGTGTGCCTGCACATGTGTGCACACATATAAAATATACATATATCTATATAATAGAATCATAGAATCATTCTGGTTGGAAGAGACCCTTGGGATCATCCAGTCCAACCATCAGCCCCACTCTACAAAGTTCTCCCCTACACCAGATCCCCCAACACCACATCTCATCGACTCTCAAACACAGTCAGGGATGGGGACTCCACCCCCTCCCTGGGCAGCCCATGGGTTTAATATACTGCATCACATATTTGTGAGGTCTGTGGAGAGGGTAAGCCCAGGGGAGATCCCTTGCCCCCTTTCCAGCTGCCCCCACCCCACAGCCCTCTCCACCACATGAACAAGCAGGACCCAACGCATCTGACACAGCTGTAGGATGGTCCTACCTGCCTGTCCTCCAGCCCTGAGCCCAGGGACTGTGTGAGATATACAGATATAGACACATATAGGCTGAACACTAGGAAAGAAAGAATTTGGTTTTGGTTTTGTTTTGTTTTGTTTTGTTTTTTCTTTTTCTTAATTTCTTCTTCATTCCTCATCCTTCGATCTCGTGTTGTGCAGGGCACTGGTAACCTGCTCCACCCAGGTAGAGTGTATCTATGAGTACTTTTTTGCCTTCAATAGCTACATGAATTTTGACTTGAACTAGAATCATAGACTCATAGAATGGCCTGGGTGGGAAGGGACCTTTCAGATCATCCAGTCCAGCCATCAACCCAGCACTGACCAAACCCACCTCTAACCCATGTCCCTCAGCACCATGTTCTGAATACCTCCAGGGATGGGGACTCCACCACTGGGCAGCCTCTTCCAAGGCTTGATAAACCTTTTGGTGTCAATTTTTTCTTCTGATCTCCAATCTGAACCTGCCCTGGTGCAAATTGAGGCCGCTTCCTCTTGTCCCATCGCCTGTTCCTTGGGAGAAGAGACCGACCCCAAGCCCTCTCTGCAACCTCCTGGGACTACATTGCCCCTCATTATTACTTGGTCACATAGAGAGCGTATTTCTGGGGGTTTGTTCAGCCTGCAGTTGGATTTAGCTGCATGCAGTTGTGCAGGAGATGAATGGACACTGGACTGAACGAGGAGGAGAGGAAGAGAATGGAGAGGAAGAATTCCTCCTCCGAGCAGAGTTTCAGTTCAAGCCCTACAGGGTTTGTTTTTTTCCTGAAGTTAGGATGAGAATCCCTTTAGATAACACCCTAAAAGCATGACCCAAGCCTGACCTCCCTGCTTTCGGTAGAGCATACTTGAATAAGAGGTTTCAGAAAGGGGTTGGAGAGGAGGCTTTTCCAGCAGGATGCTGGGGTGGCTCCCACTTGCTGTGCTTCTCCTGCTTTGCTTACTCACCTTCTGCCCCCTGGGGAGCGCTGGGGAATGCTGAGGCAGGAGGAGGAGCTGGTGCAGCGCTGTGCTGGTTCAGGAGTGCCCAGCTGGCACAAGGTCTCCCTGCCCAAGGAGATGGGCTGGGCACGGCTAATCCCACAGCAGAACACAAGCCCTTTTTCTCTCTCCGTGAAACACTGAAAATCAGAGGCTTTAACTCACCGATTTCTGGAATGTGTGATGTCCATGGTACCAAGCAGCAGCTTGAGAATGAATAATGATTCCTTTATAACTGAGCTCTTTTCTTATTTAGTTGAAAATGGAAAAGCTTTCCAGGCATGCTGAGTAACAGAACTGCACAGCACCAAATCCTGGTGTTCCAAGAAAGAAGAAAAGTTTATGTTAAAGAAAAAGCAGAGCTAAGAAATAAATAGAGAAATACCCCCCCTGTATCCCAGTTCGGGAAAGTATGTGTGTCATGCACTGTCTGGGTTTAACCCTTGTGCTCCAAGAGCTGCCTGTTTTCCCAGCCTCTCAGGGGCGGAGTGAGGAGACACAGAAAGTTGAAATTGTCATGAAAATTAGAGGAATTTCTGGCTTTGTCAACAGGGAATTAAACTAGGGGAAATTAGGTCTGTTGCTTATTAGAATCCTTGCAGTTATAAAAGAAAGGCTCGGTTCTATTTTTGCCGTCAGGCGTTTCATTCAGCCTTCCTGAAGGCTTCAGGAAGTTTTATAATGCTGCTTTTAATTCCTACAGAAATCAATTGTTCAGGGATAATGAGGGAACCGAGCATGCCCTGGAACAGCCCCGTGCTGCTGAACCACTTCTGAGGAACACACCACCTCTACCACTCTCTCCTGGACTTGCTGCACCTTCTGTTTCTACAGTGGTTAAAAAAAAACCCCAAAACTTGGAACTTAAGACCTATTTTAAACTGAAAAAAGAGTCTCTCTGTATTGCTGTGTTTGCTGCTCTGCTCTGCTTTTTCATTTTCAGAGGACAGGATGACACCAAACTTGCACACACCCTATCGTGCGTGCACGTATCTGCCCGGTGTATCTATGCTGCGGTCGTATCTGAAGCTGGTTGATCACTTAATGAGGCTAATGGGAGAGGAGCAGTGCAGCAAATGGTATAGCTTAGACTGCAGGACTGAAAGCCAAGGCACAGGATTTCTCTAGATTATTTGGTCTCCTTGCCTCTGATACAAGGTGCTCCCTGGCTGCTGGAGAAAAGCGACGTTCCCGTTTGGGACCTGACTCAGCACCGATACCTTCAAACGGCCATTTCCAGGCAGGGGTTTCAAATTTAAAGGACAGTGATTGCAGGTGACCTCAGAGATCTTGTCTAGCATCAAATGGATGGTCTTAAAAGAGGTGAGTTGTGAGCAGGGTGCACTCTGGAGTCTGGTGGCTTCCTCCCACAACAACCAGTGCTTTGCACTGAGCAGGGGTCCGTGCTCAACGTGAAGGTTTTGTTGCTCATCTTAGTCTTTAAAGACCTCATCATGATCTGTTCAAGCAGGTTGTGGACCTTCTTACCCCCCTATTTTGCTCCACCACAGCTTGAAGTAAGTGACAGCAGCGGTTCCAGCATCCTGGGAGGGTTATAGACCCCGTCCTCTGGGCTTAAAGAGAGTTTGGGAGAAGCAGGGTCATCCTGGGCTCATCCATCTGGTGGCTGACAAGGCAAAGTCCTGTCTAGAGGTCTCCATAGACTAGAGGTCTCCGTAGTGGATGATTTTTCTTCATTAATCCATTGCATTGTGTCAGTCGGGGAAGCATGAACTGAAGCTGCACAACTTTAAAGGCACTAAAGCTCCCAATTCCCTTTGACCACGAGGGGACTCGGGCTCTTCCCTTGAGAAGGTGGGAGCTGGAGTGAGGGAATGGGTGATGAAAGAGTCTTTGCTAACTGAGAGGCTTGAGAGCGTTTTAATTTTTATTTATTCCTCATTTAATGTTGATTGCATTTTTATTTCCTCCTTGTTAATGCGGGGATGCTTGTTTTGATAACTTATGGATGTGGATAATTGTTTAGGCCAGAACTGCATCTTGCTGCTCTTCCAGGTGGCATCCCCTTCCCACACACAGAAGCTTCATAGAATCATTTAGGTTGGAAGAGACCCTTGGGATCATCCAGTCCAACCATCAGCCCCACTCTACAAGTTCTCCCCTACACCAGATCCCTCAACACCACATCCAATCTACTCTGAAACACAGTCAGGGATGGGGACTCCACCACCTCCCTGGGCAGCTGATTCCACTGACTGACCACTCTCTCTGTGGAAAACTTTTTCCTCATGGCCAGCCTAACCCTCCCCTGCTGCAGCTTGCAGCCATNCCAGCACCCCCAGGTCCTTTTCTGCCAGGCAGCTCCAGCCACACTGCCCCAAGCCTGTAGCCATCCATGGGGTTGGTGTGGCCCAAGTGCAGCACCTGGCACTTGGCCTTGGTGAAGGCCATGCCATTAACATTGGCCCATCTATCCAGTCTATCCCAGTCCCTCTGTAGAGCATCCAATTCCAGGTGCAAAATTCAACACAGATTTTCCGAGAGCCGGTGTGAGGCTGCCTTTCCTCCTGAATGACTCTGCCTTGATTTCTCATCCTCTTACCGATAATCTGTCCTTTCATTTCGTCTCCAGTCTCTCTGGTAATTAAGCACTATAACTCGTTTTTCAGGATTAGTGGATTTTTGTTCAGATCTAAGTCATCTGTGAGCTTAATGCCATTTGCAGAGATAACTGGTGGACTAGGAACTTTTGGAAAAGTTGACAAATTTATCTCCCTTCTTTGTTCTCCTAAATGCCTGTGAGAGCTCTACGTAAGTCAGTTTTGAAAATAAGTGTTTTCATTCCTATGTCTTAATGGACTTTGGGGATGATGAGCCGACACGGTATTTGTTAATTTGGGCTTGCAAAAGCTAGGGAGAAAACCCTGTACTTTGGCAAGCTGAAAATTAATAAATCAATAGTGAATCGGGTCCTTTGTTCGGCAATTTGCTGGGCTTTGTCTCATCAGGCCTCTCGTGCTGTTATCTGTATCCTGGACCATTCCCAAGCTTCTTACACGACGCTTTGGGAGAAATTAGGGGACTTCTGGCACACATCAGGACAGAAAAACCAGGATGTGGGGTTTTCTGATGGGAAAAGGCCCTGTAGGTCTATCGAGAAATACACATAACAGATCTGCTGCATGGCTTTTGCTTCAGGGACTGCCTATTTGGAGAAAATTGAGAAAATGATTTGAGAAAAAATATCTTTCCTTGTGTAGGCTGATATTGCTTCCCAGGGTTTTGAGGGAGAGGCAGTGACTATACCTACAGCAGCTTCTATGCTCTCTCCGGGCCGTGGGAGAGCAGCTCGGCGAGCGAAGGAGGCCAGAGTCCCCGTTTCTATGGTGACTTCACCCCATGGAGCAGCCCCTTGTCAATGCCACCACCCCAGAGGAGAGGAGGTGGAGGCGAGGAAGGAGCTTTTCCAGGGAGGAGCCTGGGAAATGGAGAGTCGGTGTGTGGCCTTGGTAGCCTGGATGGTAGCGACGGAGGATGAGGAACGGGGAGAGATCTCCGGGGCTGGGGGGCGTGATGCTGAGCTCCTCCACCCTGAGTCCCTCCTGCATGTCTTGCATCCTGCTGAAGCTTGGGACACACAAGGTGCATTGCAGGGTGGTGACAAGGCTCCGGGTCACAGTGGCGCAGCAAACACATCAGCCCTGCACGGCTGCTGTGGCTGCCCATGGAGAACCAGAACGCTGCAGGGCAGGTCTGAGATAGCCCTTTATTGATCTGAGGCACCAGAGACCCCGATTAAAGGGTACCCTTAAGCCTAACATAATGCCTTGGGGTTGGGAAGAATGCTGCTGAGTGATTCTTACCCTCTGAGCCTGAGGTTGACGTGGTGTCTATCCCAGCAAAGTCAGCGATAAATCCAAGTGTTTCTGTTTGGCCTAAATACTGAGTTATTAATGAAATGTATACACAGGAGAGGATGCCCCACAGGCTTCATTCATTACTGGGGGAGAAAGTCACAGAATCCCAGAATCTCAGGGATTGGAAGGGACCTTGAAAGCTCCTCCAGTCCAATCCCCTGCTGAAGCAGGAACACCCAGAGCAGGTCACACAGGAACGCCTCCAGGCGGGTTTGGGATGTCTCCAGAGCAGGAGACTCCACCACCTTCCTTGGGAGCCCCTGCCAGTGTTCCCTCACCCTCACCATAAAGAAGTTTTTTTCTCATATTTAGGTGGAACCTCCTCTGTTCCTGCTTGTACCCATTGCCCCTTGTCCTGTCACTGGGTGTCACTGAGAAGAGCCTGGCTCCATCCTCCTGACACTCACCCTTTACAGATTTATAAACATTATATGGTCACCCCTCAGTCTTCTCTTCTCCAAGCTGAAGAGACCCAGCTCCCTCAGCCTTCAGACATTAGTGACCTGCCCCAGTGAGCACATGAGCACATCCATGAGGGCAGAGTTGTGTCCATGGCTGCCTGGAGAGCACAGAGGTGCGGAGTCAGGGACTTCTGAAAACTGCATGGATCGATATGATACCTCCTTGAAACAAGGACAACTGCTGGTCTGCCTCCCAGACACACAAATTTTGGATTTTGCCCTTCAGTATTTCTGAAAATGGTGGAAAACTCATAAATATGTGGGCAGGGTCTTATCTATATAGATTCATAGAATCATTCAGGTTGGAAGAGACCCTTGGGATCATCCAGTCCAACCATCAGCCCCACTCTACAAAGTTCTCCCCTACACCACATCCCTCAACACGACATCTCATTGACTCTGAGACACAGTCAGGGATGGGGACTCCACCCCCTCCCTGGGTAGCCCATTCCAGTCTCTGACCACTCTTGCTGGGAAGAATTCTTGCCTCATGGCCAGACTAACCCTACCCCGATGCAGCTTGCAGCCATTCCCTCTTTTTCTATCACTAATAAATATATCTATATATCTATATCTATGTCTAAGTCTATGTCTATAGCTTATCTATATCTATCCTGAGACTCAGGGTCACTAGTTGGTTAGTGGTTGAGCAGTGACACAAAGATGTGGAATACGTAAAAGACATCACACAGGTGAGGGTCAGAGGAGCTATTTCACATAGGAAAACAGAGGAGAAGCTGGAATGACTCCAAAGCCCTTTCCCAAGCCCCAGCCACCTTCTGTGTACTGCCTGATGACATTCCATCTGGATCAGACCTCCTGGATCAGACCCAAGCTGACTTAGATCAGGCCTGGCTTCTGCCAGCTGAAGGTGTTACCTTGGCTGCAGGAACAGAGCTGGTACCTGACCCAGCACAAAAGCTGCTGGGCAAAGTGACTTCTTTTTTTTTTATTAACCAGTTTTTGGGAGCACTTTTGCTGACAAAGGCTTGTTCAAACCCAGTCTGTAGCACAATGCCACAGTATTCTTGATCTGGCACAAGGAACCCTAAAATGGGACGTACCCTCTCATTGCATCCGCCTGTCAACTGCTGCCGGCTGGGTGTGGGCTTTGTTTTTCACTGAAGTGCTACGATTTGGCTGATCTGCATTTCTGCATTTTTGCCAGTGTATTCCAACCAAGTTGTAGCCCAGGCTTCAGAATTATTTTTTTCTCCCCAATTTCTTATTTATTTATTTCCCAGGGAGTCCTGGAGCCAGTGAAAAGTTCCGTAGCATCATCTAGTGGTGGTACAGAAATTCACAGCAGGCCCGCTGGTGCACCGTCCCTACTGAGGTGGCCTGGCACCAGTGCTGGCTCCAACCAAGTTGTAGCCCAGGCTTCAGAATTATTTTTTTCCCCAATTTCTTATTTATTTATTTCCCAGGGAGTCCTGGAGCCAGTGAAAAGTTCCGTAGCATCATCTAGTGGTGGTACAGAAATTCACGGCAGGCCTGCTGGTGCACCGTCCCTCCTGAGGTGGCCTGGCACCAGAGCTGGCTCCAAAGGGAAAGGTGAGGTCGGTTCCTGATCTCCAGCTGTCAGCCTGTGGGCTCTCAGGAAAGCAAAAGAAGGTCCGTGGGTCAGGAGGTGTGTCCCGCACACGGAGCTGGTGTCCCCGGTTCAGCTGTGGAACGAGAACATAAAATACCTTATGGCAAGGGTTTTTTTTTGCCGAGGAGGTTACCCCACAGAATCCTGACGTGGGATTTGAGTACAAGGTAAAAGCCCAGGGTCAGAGCCTGGTTGTCATTCTGATGTTCTCAGTCAGACAAAACACACTGTAATACTTTACTTTTTAATTAGCTGTCCAAAGGCAGAGAATCAGAGCAGGAATCCAAATATTCTGGCTCCAAGGCTGAGCTTTTAAAATTAGCTTAATTAAAAGAAAATGCAAGAGAAATCCAGAAACCTGCCTTCTGTAGAGCTTGATTCACTCTTTTGGAGGAGCTTTGTCTTCTGCCTTCTGCTTGGATGCTTAAGATTTCAAGATTGGTTGTGCTTAATTGTGTGCCACATTAAGGTATGTAAATTAGCCTGCAGCCAGGTCTATGTTAAGGCAAAACAATTGCCCCACGTCTGTCACATAACTCCGGGCTACAGTGTAAGGCTTTTTTATACCCGTATCAACGGGTCCTAGTCACATCTAATGGGTCTTAGTCACATCTAATAGGTCTCATCAGTCTCTGGGAAAGGCCACCCCTCTTTCTGGGAAGAGCAGTTGCTCCCTTCACTGCCCAGACAGCCCAGACAGCAGGAAAAATGAACATCATCGCTCCCCAGGGTCTTCTGCTGGGGGGTTCCCATTGGTCTGCCATCACCTGTGAGTAAGCACCACATTGTGGGTCCCCACAAAGTCCTTGGAGCATGACCCAAGGAGTAGTGTGGGCAGGGACAGGATGAACTCAGGCTGTGTGGGAAATCAAGGTGGTAACAGGATGGAGAGCTGGGTGGGAAGCAGAAGGAGAGATGCTTGTTTTCAACAAAGACTATTCTTATCTTCCTGATGAGAACAAAGCATGACAACTAGATGATGGAAGGACTGCAGCACCTGAGGAGGAAAGGCTGAGAGACCTGGGTCTGTTCAGCCTGGAGAAGAGAAGACTGAGAGGGGACCTCATCAATGCTGAGCAATAGCTAAAGAGCGAGTGGCAAGAGAATGGGGTCAGGCTCTTCCCGGTGATTCCCGGTCACAGGATAAGGGGCCAAAGGGGACAAACTGGAACATGGCAAGTTCCATCTCAACATGAGGAGGAACTTGTTTGCTGCGAGGGTGGCAGAGCCCTGGCAGAGGCTGCCCAGAGAGGTGGTGGGGTCTCCATCTCTGGAGACATTCAAACCCACCTGGACACGTCCCTGTTAAACCTGCTGTGGGTGCCCCTGCTGTGGCAGGGGGTTGGACTGGATGATCTCCAGAGGTGCCTTCTAGCCCCTGCCAGTCTGGGATTCTGTGAAATTACTCGAGCCGAGTAAGATCGTGTGCCACATTCATTTTAGGATATGACTCTTTGGAGGAGGCCAGGAATATTTGGGAAGCTGGACATGTTTCCCAGTGAAATCGGTGAGTCCTCAGAGGTTCTCATCAGTCAGGAATCCCTGGGGACTAAAATGGATCCCTTTCAAACCCATTTAAACCAAAACACCTGTTTGTCTTGCATTCCTTTGATAACCTTTGATAAAGGCCTAATTTTTTTGGCAGCTTGGGGCAGGGGACTAGAAAGCCCTGTCCCACAGCAGTTGCCTGTTTCATTGATGTCTCCACTATCAGCAGATGGCCATCAGCTACAGGAAATACATTTCACATGAACCTTCGTGCGTCAGGCACTTGCCTTGTGGGATCGGTATTNATCATAAAATCATAGAATCATAGAATCATAGAATCATAGAATCATTTAGGTTGGAAAAGACCCTTGGGATCATCAAGTCCAACCATCAGCCCCACTCTACAAGTTCTCCCCTACACCAGATCCCTCAACACCACATCTCATCAACTCTGAAGCACAGTCAGGGATGGGGACTCCACCCCCTCCCTGGGCAGCCCAGTCCAGGCTCTGACCACTCTTGCTGGGAAGAATTCTTGCCTCATGGCCAGCCTAACCCTACCCTGCTGCAGCTTGCAGCCATTCCCTCTCCTTCTATCGCTCATTGCCCGTGAGAAGAGACCAGCACCAACCTCTCTGCAATGCCCTTTCAAGCAGTTGTAGAGAGTGATGAGGTCTCCCCTCAGCCTCCTCTTCCTCACACTAAACACTCCCAACTCCCTGTGCATGAAATCACCTCAGGTGAGAAGTCTCAGCAGCAGAGCCCTTGGGAGACTGGGCTGTGGTCTCAACAGAAATAAAAGAGAAGTGAAACAAAAGCATGAAGAAACGGGCAATGGAAATGTCTATCATGTTTTCCAGGAAAATATTCCCTTTTAAATAACGTGGTTCCTGTCACCTCTGAGCTCGGTGAGGTGACATCTCTCCCTACATTCCACAACTAGCTCTCTTGCACAAACCAATGATGGCTTTGCCACCCATACCAGGCATCTCTCTCCTCTGGCATCTGGCCTTGCCCACGTTTGCTCTTCTCCCACCTTTCCTAGGTCTGTGGCACCAGGGTTATGTTTTAGAAACGACGGGTTTGGTGAAGGAAGAGCATGTTAAACACGCGCCTTAATTTACTCAAATGGGCCTGGGGTTAGTTCCTAGAGGGCTATTCACATCTCTCTAAACAAGACTGAAATCTGCTTCTCTTGAAAATCGCCCTCGTTTCCCCTGTCATTGCGGATGGAACAGCAGAGCCTGATTACCGCGCTGCAGACCAGCACGGAATTCCAATTAGAAGCAACAAGAGTGTTATTCTTTCCCGTGGCAGAGGCAAAACCAGGCAATAAATGTAAAGGGTGATTTATAGCCCCTGTCTTTTGTTTTTTACTACATTTCTTTCCAGTTGTCTTGTACCAGCATTTATTTATTGTTATTTATTTATTTTGCTGCTTACACAATACAGACTAATTCTTTTCTTCCCGAAACAGTTTTGCTGGCTCTCCTTTCCTTCCTTGCAAGGAACCTTCTCCCCTCCCCCTTCCTTCCCTTCCCTTCCCCCTCCCTTTTCTGTTTCCAGCCTCGGGAAGATGGCTGCAGCCGGGGGAACCTGGATCCCAGCCCTCGGAAGATTCTCCCTGTCCCTGTGTTTCACGAGGCGGCGATACCTCCTGATTTAAATCTCGGAATTAATTGTTTGCTCCTTCCAAATGGCAAAAAAAAAGCTGTTTTGGTCCAAGTTTCTAATTGATGCTGTCGTTTTGCATACTCCACATCAGCTAGTCTGGGCGCCAGCATCCAGCAACAGATTTACTGCTTCGGATGTTCCTGCCTTTCTGTTAGCGAGCCTTTGCCACTATGCTGAGTTTTTCTAATTAGTTTATCCCCACTTATTCTCATTTTCTTCTAATTAAAATGCCACGCTAAAAATATAAGTGAAGATTCAGATAATTTGTCTTATAAATGGATGCATAATTAATGAAAGACTGATAAAAAGCCAACTCAGGATGCAATTCTGGTGCTTTTTTTCCCCCTGCAGTTTGCTCTTCCCCTCGTGATGTACAAACCAACAGCCAAGACACTGCCCTGAATCTATCAGCAGACCCAGGGCTGCGTTTCAGTGACTGCCCCTCAGACAAAATAGGGACTGTATTAAAAATGTACCCTTGTCTCCCTGCATTAGGTTTACAACCCCGATGCTCTCAGGGATATATTTATCTATTTTGCTTTCGCCAGATTTTAAGTACGTGTTTCAGGGAGCGGGGGTTTTGTGTGGGCTGCCTCGGGGGAATGAATCCAGTCCCAGTTATGGACATAAGGCTCGTGGCCCTGGTGGTGAGCGCTGTTGAGAGGTGATGGTGAGGACAACGTGTCTGTAGGCGCTGAGTGCTGGAGATGTCTGACTCCATCATCACTTTAACCTTCACCCTCTGAGCTGAAGATAGCAGAAAGAGGTGAAGATGTGAAGATCTGAACTGAGCTGTAAGGTAACTACACCCCCATAATATCATAATGTCCCTTCCAGCCTGGACCATTCTATGATTATGAAAATGAAAAATGTAAGTTAATTCCAATTTTCCTGTTTCAAGTTTGATGGAAAGGGGTTTGTTTGTTTGTTATCTATCTATCTATCTATCTATCTATCTATCTATCTATCTATCTATCTATCTATCCATCCATCCATCCATCGATCTATCTGTTGATCTGTTGGTCTATGTATCTATCTGTCCATCTATTGATTGATCTATCTATCCATCTATCTATCTATCTGTTGACCTATTGATCTATCTATCGATCTATCTATCCATCAATCTATCTGTTGATCTATTGGTCTATGTATCTATCTGTCGATCTGTTGATTGATCTGTCTATCCATCAATCTATCTGTTGATCTATTGATCTATGTATCTATCTGTCGATCTATTGATTGATCTATCTATCCATCAATCTATCTGTTGATCGATCGATCGATCGATCGATCTATCTATCTTATTATCTTAGCATTGTTCCTGTAAGCAAGCCTGCCCAGAAAATCAGAGTATTGCCTGTGCTCCTCCTCTGGAAGAGGAGTTCTGATCAGAAAGGGTACAACTGGGACAACATCGGGAACCCATTTACACATCTGGGGTGTGGGCTTGTTCCTAAACCAGTGTTTTTGCCTTGCTGACAGTCCATCTTTTTTTTTTTAATATTAGGACTTGGAACTCTGGAAACATCGGTTTTACACTTGTCTTTGTAGCCATTTATCCAGGTAGTCGTTCACCCAGCCAGCCTTTCACCCACCCAGCCTTTCACCCAGCCAGCCTTTCACCCAACCAGCTTTTCACCCAACCAGCCTTTCACCCAAGCAGCCTTTCACCCAGCCAGCCTTTCACCCAACCAGCCATTCACCCAACCAGCCATTCACCCAACCAGCCTTTCACCCA
>VZTM01012663.1:159392-235901 GCA_013400555.1 Jacana jacana | reverse complement strand
TCTGCCAACCTAGATGATTCTATGATTCTATGATTCTAATATTACTTTTAAAAATTGCTCTTACTGTTGTTTGTAGGGATCAGAGAGCTTGGTTTGCTTGGTATAGAAGTGATAAGAAACAGAAAGAAAATGGAAAGTGTGACATTAAGGGAGTTAGAGAGAAGAAGTCTGGTTTCTTGTACAGATTATGGGGTTTTTTTTCCTTCCTTTAAGATAATTCTGTGTTACTGGGAGGCTGTCCCAAGAGACTGTTTCGATAACAGTTGTATTTGTATTCTTCTTGTACTGCTTGTGTTAGCAATGCAAAATAAGCAAGTGGGATGGAACATCAGCCTCGAGAAATGGCCTTGCGTTGGCTTTAGATGCTTCATTTATTCCTTTGAACATCTAAAAAACTGAAAATGTTGAAACTTCATTCAGAAGGACACTTATTTATGCAAGTCGAGGCTCTCTTTCCTCCTTATTCAGCTGTTCCCTACTCCCAAAGGTGACAGTGTTTCTTACTCATCCTAGAATCACAGAATCCAGGCTGGAAGGGACCTCTAGGGTCATCTAGTCCCACCTCCCCGCAGTCAGCAGGGACACCCCCAACTGGACCAGGTTGCCCAGGGCCTCCTCCAGCCTCCCCTTGAAGATCTCCAGGGAAGGGGCCTCAACCCCTACCCTGGGCAACCTCTTCCAGTGCTCCACCACCCTCAGAGTAAAGAGCCTATTCCTGATATCCCATCTAAATCTGCTTTTCTCCAGCTTGAAGGCATTGCCCCTCATTGTCCTGTCCCTGCAGGCCTTTGTAGACAGACCCTCCCCAGCTCTCCTGTAGCCCCTTCAGGGACTTAATAGATTCTATAACTATTTTTATAGACTTCTATATTCAATTCCATTTGGTAGTACTCAAATAATTGGTGATGAACAGAAAATTTGCACCATAAATCCTTCTTGGCAACTGTGAATGAAGGTAGAAGTTTTAGAGTTGTTTTCTTATGATGATTTATTTGTAAGAAGTATGTTTCCGAAGTCTTTATAAAGACCTTTACAAAAGACCTACTGCTCAAATAGCCATAGTGATAACCTTAAAGAATAATTTCCTTATTTTCTGAAAATCTTTGNCCATAAATCCTTCTTGGCAACTGTGAATGAAGGTAGAAGTTTTAGGAGCAAGACTGGATTTGTTTTCTTATGATGATTTTCCCTAAGAAGTATGTTTCAGGAGTTATAAAAGATCCTCAAATAGCCATAGTGATAACCGTAAAGAATCATTTCCTTATTTTCTGAAAATCTTCAGAAAGTTATGGCCAAAAGAGTATAAACAGGTTTTCAAGAGACTGGTATTGGTATACTGGTATACTACTGGTATACTGGTATTGCAGCAGGGAAGCTTCCATGGCACTCCAGTCAAAAGTCCACGGAGTTATTGTGACAGAAGACCTACATTACGTGGGTAAAACCCTCACTGTTGAAGTCAAAGAATGGGAACTCCAGCTAACTTCAGCGTGGACATGTATTCAGTTTATAAATCCATTTTAATCATCTTTTTCTCCCTGTAACAAAGCAACATGTCCTCAATACCCAAAAGCAATATCCCTTAGTTTGCAAACTTTGTGTTTTGTGAGGGATGCGTGGAAGTCTGAAAAATTCATTGGGTTTAAACCACTGCCCCATTTCTCTGCCTTTTTTCCTCCCTCTTGCTGCAGTATCTGTTGTCTACGGAACACAAAGCTGGGAGCCCCACCTCATTCTCCTCCTTTGAACTGGACGATGCCCTCGGTCTGATGTGGAGAGCGCACGTTGCCTCCATCGCATACGCACGGCCCAAGTTCCAGGACAGGTACTGGGACAAGAGAGGTGGCCAAGGGGCATCTTCCCATCTGCATGGCTCTTTGGAAAGATGGTTTCCCAACAAAGTCAGCATCAGCTTTCTTACTTTAGACCTCTACTCTTTAGGTTCTCCTCTTCCCTTGGCTCTCTCGGAGTGTGGGATGGCCAGCAAGAGGTGGTTGTCCCAGCTGGTTGCCAGCGATGGGTGGGCTGGTTCTGGGCTTAACAGGAGATGCTGGTTCCTCTTTGGGAGCTGTGGCCAGTCAGGAGCTGTGTCTAATCTGGGCAGAGGCAGCCAAGCCAGGAGAACCTAGGTGTAAAATGCTGAAGAAGGCTTTAAATCACTGAGACACCTCAGGATTTTATACTGAACAAAGCCCATCAGGAATAAATGCTAGACTAATGTGTTCTACCATGGATTTCAGTTATCTGTTACATTTTTCTTCTTTTCTCTTTCAGCTTAAAATACCTCTCTGATCCAGAAGCAAATTTTGGTGAAGACTGGGCTAATGCTGTAGATTTCATTGCAGCCACACACTTCTCTACGGACTTACAGACCACAAACCAGTTCCAGACCTTCCTGCCCCAGCGGATGCTCGTTGAAGGGGATGTCCTCCCATCCATCACTGGCTTCACCCCACAGCAAAACAGGGTCCTGCTTTCCCTGAGAGCCCTTCACGCAGCAAATCAATGGACAGGTATGAGCCCGACCTGCGAAGGTCGGCAGTCTGTAGATACTTGATATATTGTCTCTTTCTAGACCTTTCTCCATATGAACACAGTGATTTTTTATATATATATAAGCCCTTTCCTTAAGACTTGGCAATATAACAACAAGAAAATAGAAGCAGAAGTAAGGAAGACAGCAGAGAGCAGAAGCAGCCATGGGGTAACGCTGGCAGAGAGGAGTTCACAGGGACAAAGGCATCCTTTGTTGGAGCAGAAAACCTCACTTTTTGCCCTCTGTTTTTTTTCATAAGAGCTGTGAGATGACAAAGGCCAGTTTGTGTTTCAGCAGTTAACATCTGAAATCCTTAAAGTGGTAAAAGAAGTTACCAAAGCAGTGGAGGTCGTTAAAAAAACATAACGGGCGAATCATAGAATCATATCATGCAAATGATCATGAGCAGCAGCTTGTGTGTGTGCCCAGGAGTCTTCTGGTTTCGGTTTTCCTCTCCATCTTTGGTCTCAGGGAGGAGATTCACTGTCTCAGCAAAGCACCAGAACTCGCAATCCTTAAAAAAAACCTCAGTTTCGCAAAAACAGGTCGCGCAGCGCCATCCAGCGGCGAGACACAGAATTACACCCCGCTGAGGTGGTCGGCTCGCTCGGATGGGTGTTGCTGCCTGTTTGTGGCTGCCCTTCGCGAAGAAAAGTGGTTTGGAGCCTTAAAAATGAAAATACGGGATAAACACACCCCGAGAAACCAGTATGCGGCTGCCATGGCATGTGCTTCGAGATGGCCAGTCTGCCCAGTCAAAGTTCTCTCGCTTAGCTGGAGGTGTAGCTGAAAAGGAGCTGGGATGAAGCTGCTCAGTGTTAGGAAAAGAGCATCCTCGCGTCACCGAGTGCTTCCCTCACACCTTACTCACAGCGTTACTCCTCGCAGGAGCCTGAACAAGGGGTTTAGCAGCTCCATCCCACGCCCAGTGGTCTGTGCCACGGCTCCAGGTTTCTTGACCTGCGACCAGGAGGGGAGGGGGGGCAGCAGGGAAAGCACCACCAGCAGAGCAGGGAGAGAGGAAAGGAGGTGAGGATGCTGAAGATGATACAGGGAAGGAAGGAGAGGAACGAAGAAGTTTCATGTGGGTGCAGCCATCACGAGGTCCCTTGACTTTCAGGTGGGACGTTTCCCTGACTCTGAAGGGATGGGCTTTGCGTTCAGCTGAGCTCCAGATGCCACCTAACTCGACCTGGTGACCCCTTTGCAGATCAGAAAAGGAGCTTTAAACTGCATTTTGCTTGGCTCTGGAGCCACAGCCTCAGCAGGCACCTGAAACACTCGACCTTATTGCTACAGATCTTAGATGGCAAAACGTGACATGCTGGTTTTGTAGTCGGTTTCCTCAAACTTTTAAATACATATCATGGGGTGTGGAGTCCTCTTCTAGTGCCAGAAACTTCAACACTAGATAGAGGGTTTCAGGGTCTCTCAGGATGAGACCCTGTCCAACCAAGAGTGAGATATGATTTCTTGACTGAGAGTTTGACTCCTCTGCCAGTCCAGCAGGGACCTGTACTGAGAGAGTGCTGTGCTGCCTCTAAAGCTTCTTGGCTTGTGGACAGTCAGTGCTCCACACTGGTTTGACACTGTCACCTTGTGTTTCTCTCCAAGGAGGATTGCTGCTGAAGCTCTGGCGAAGGGCTATGTCTACCGAGGCGGGAAGAAAATTGGGCCGAAAACTGATTGAAGACTTGACTTCCAGCCAGAAGTTTGGCCCAGTAGGAGTATATAATGGTTTGAAAGGAGCGGATTGGACAGCACTAAGTTTCTTAGAGGAAAAGCAGTTCCAACACTGATTGATTTAATCTTTCAGCAGATACGTGTCTGGTCTCGGTAATTTCTTACAGCAGGGTTTCCTGGGTAGCCATGTGTGCATCTCCCATATTGAATCATTTTTTTTTAGTCCTTGTTTTCCTCATTAGCTCATTCGTTTAACTCATTTCCTTATAAATAAAATTTCTCACTGAAAAACTTCCTTTATTACTTTTTCAGCCTACGTAAATAATGTATCATTATTGGAGACAAAATTAAATAAAGGAGGACACTGTCTGAAAAATAGGCTGTAAATCTCAGGGAGTGCAGTCAGTTAGAAGAGGTTTGGCTGAAAAGGGAAATTACCAGAAAGAAAATTGTTTTACCTCAAACCAAACTTTGTTTTCCCGCCCGATATGCAGGGATTCCATTAGACACGTAATTACCCAGGTCCTTGGTGGTCTAAGAGTTGCACCAGGAGAGGTTCAGGTTGGATATCAGGAAAATTTACCCTGAAAGGGTTGTTCAGCCTTGGAAGGGGCTGCCCAGGGCAGGGGTTAAGGCACCATCCCTGGGGGGATTTCAAAGCCCGGTTGACCCAGTGCTGAGGGACATGGGTCAGTGATGGGTTTTATCAGAGTTGGGCTGATGGTTGGACTGCATGATCTGAAATGTCCCTTCCAACTTAGACAATTCTACTGTATGATTCTGTGACTCTATGATTCTATGATCTTCCAAAGCTTTTCTTCTGTACTTCTGATCCAAAACCAATCCCTCAACTGTTTCCCACCAAAGCTGGTTTTTTGCAGACCAGCTGCAATAAGAGGGACTCTACCAGGGAATGTAGTCATAGGACAAGGGGTAATGGTTTTAAACTGCAAGAGGGGAGATTGAGATGAGATCTGGGAAGAACTTCTTTGGTGTGAGGGTGGTGAGAGCCTGGCCCAGGTTGCCCAGAGGAGCTGTGGCTGCCCCATCCCTGGAGGGGTTGAAGGCCAGGCTGGATGGGGCTTGGAACAACCTGGTCTGGTGGGAGGTGTCCCTGCCCAGGGCACTGGATGGGCTTTAAGGTTGCTTTCAGCTCAAACCATTCCATGATTCTATGATTCTAATTTGAAGTTTTCAGGCTTTTCAGATTAAATCCTTGAGTCAGACAGATCTCCTTAATAGTCTGCTTTGCACCAAGCAGGTGCCTCATACCCCACTTTGGAGCCTGTCCTGAGAAGTCCTGAAGCAAATGAGCTTCTTCTGTAGCAGCCCTTATGTGACCACCAGAGATTTCTGATATTTGATTTACTTAAGTTCATTCTTACCTCAAGAAAACATTGATTGAATGTTGAAATCAATGAATCTTTACTCCCACCCATTGAAAAGGATGGGTGTCAAGAGGATGGAGCCACTCTTTTTTCAGTGGTGTCCAGTCACAGCACAAGAGGAAAAGGGCATAATCTTGTACATAAGAAGTTCCACCTAAACATGAGGAGGATCCTGTGTGCTGTGAGGGTGGCAGAGCCCTGGCAGAGGCTGCCCAGAGAGGTGGTGGGGTCTCCATCTCTGGAAACATTCAAACCCACCTGGACACGTTCCTGTGGGACCTGTTCTGGGTGCCCCTGCTGTGGCAGGGGGTTGGACTGGATGGTCTCCAGAGGTCTCTTCCAACCCCACATCGTTTTGTGATTCTGTGGCTGATCCATCTATCGACGTATGTGATTACGTAGTCTGTGTAGTCACAGGTGACTTTTCCATCCCCTCACATCTAACCCTTCTCGTTGTAGCCTGTCACACGTTGAGAGGTGCTTATGGAGGAAGAGGTGTATCTGCACTGTGCGTCCTCCCAGCACCTGCCACACTCAGAGCCAAGGGCTGACCCCAGACCTCTGGGTGAGAACACGTCTTGGGTATTAATTACAACAACTTGGTGTCAAAGGTTGTGGGAAGCGGGACCAGGTGCCCACAGGCAACCAGGGGTTGAAGTTCCTTTGGAAACTTGCTGATTTGGATCCCTTTCTCAATTTGGTTGGTCCTTTCTGCCCAAGCTTCCATAGTATTTGCACTGCAAATGAAGAAGTAATTATCAAGACACTGAGCGGTTAAACACTATTCTGTCCTTTAATGTCTCGGGACAAGGGTTTCAGTTATTCATTGTCATTTTATGGGTAAACTCTTAATGTACCATCATTAGCTAACAATTTTCAAAAGAAATACATTAATGAGGCTGAAGAAAATGTGGGAGTTTTTACCTTAATTACCTGGTTCATACATCAGAGTAATTAGATTCCAACAGACTTCAGGTATAATCCAAGAGTAATTACCACAGCTGCCAGCTGTTAAAATGTTAAGTTAATTGTGCTCCAGAAAAGTTTGAAAAATTTTTTGACCTTTTCTGTGGTCATTGGATTTAACCTAAGATGTGCTTTGAGAAAGCAAAAAGGGCCATTAATGCAAGCAGGGAAAACAAACTTTAAAAAGCTATAAACTGCTACACCCGGGCTTGAGGGGATATTTTTAAACCACGTGTTTAAAAAAAGCTAGTATCAGCTTACCTGAATGTATGGCATTAGGAAATACTTTGGTATTTTGAAAATGAGCCGTCTTTCCTAACACAGCAGTGAGTATTTATGCGATTCAGACGTTTTTTCCTACTCCAGCTGGTCAGGTGAAGGCTTGAGGAATTGGCCAGCAATTGCCCCTGGGAGGTGGAAGCACATGGGAATGTTTAGACAAAGCCCAGGATGGTGGGTTCTGGCAAGTAGAGCAGGGCCAGGTATTTTGGAGCAGAAGAGATGAATCCCAGTAAGGAAACACACGGGGGTCAGGAGACAAGTGGAGAGGAAGGTATGAAGAGACAGCAGCTCAGGTGTGGTCAGGTGTCTCTGGAGATGGATCTGGTCTGGTGGGGAGGGGTCCCTGCCTCTAGCAGGAGGGTTGGAACTTGGTGATCTTTAAGGTCCCTTCCAACCCAAACCATTCTGTGATTCTGTGGTCCTAGGGGGAGGCACTGGAGCACTCTGGCTGCTAGTTAGTGCTGGGAAAAGCTGCCAACTACCACAGCAGGGGCTTGCCCAGGGGCACTTGCAAAGCAAAGGGTTTTTTTTGCTTACTCAGCATCACCCTGGGGTTTGCAGCCCCGTTTTCATGCCTTTTACACGTAGAATCTCTTTGGTGAGGGCTGATCAGCGTTAAGCAGGGCCAGGTTCTGTTTCACAGAGTGCTGTGGGAAGAAAGCATAAGCACAGCTGGAGGCAGAGGAGGGGCGAGAAGGAAGCACTGGCTGCAGCTCCGGAAAGCCAGAATTCAACCCTCTTTCATCGCTTGTGGATAAAGAACCTTAAAGGGGTTGGAAAAAACAGTGTTCAGATGGAAGGTTAGAAATGGACACATAATAAAGGAAGGACTTGGGAGAATAATAAGTGCACCAGGAAATAGCCTGACCACCCTCAAAGCTTGGTGCTGAGCCCTGTGGCCCATGGGCAACCACTGCCCTCCTCCCCCGAGTCTGCTTTACTCTCTGTGGTCCCTAATCCTCACGGAATTATTTGGGCTGTCTTCCTTTCCAGCCTACGCTCTCTAATGCATAATTCAGTGCTTTTTGCTGGTGGAAAAAACGCCCTTTGCTCTGTTCCTGCCAGGTGCAGAGGGAGAGCAAAGAGGTTCTTACCCAGAGCAGGCTTTAACCTGGCAGCCAGGAGGTTTTGCTGGGAAGCAGCAGATGTAGGTTTGGACCCTCTCAGGGAGAAAACAAACCCGAACCCAGTGTAAGTACTTTGACAGTTGGTGCATAATATTAAAAAAAAAAGAACCCACCCCAAGTTTCCCCACACCAGGGATGGTGCCCACCCCACAACCAGGGTGTTGTGAGCTGTGGAGCCCCAGGTCCCACCACTGAAGGCGGTGAGATTCAAGATGACACACCGTTTTTTCCATCCCTTCCCTCACCCTAACTTGTAGAGTGGGGCTGATGGTTGGACTTGATGATCCCAGGGGTCTCTTCCAACCTAAATGATTCTATGATTCTGTGATTCTATGATTCTAACCTCAGCGGCTCCAGGAGGGGCCTGACTTTCCGATGCAGCGTACAGAGGGCTGGCACTCTGAAGGGCTGAAAAAGGTCTGGTATTTCCTTCTGTTCAAGTTTCAGAAGGAAAATCCCAGCTTGGTATCACCTCTCCCACTGCTGTTTCATTTTTTTTGCAGTGTTGCTGGACATCAGGGCCCTTGCTGGGCTCTGTTATATCTAAGTTTGAAGCACTTCCAGGCCAGAACCACGGGGACATTTGAGCTCCTGACATCCAATGGGATGTTTTCAATATGATTTAAGATGTTGAATATTCTTCTAGGTCTGAACCTGTAGTCATTTGGCATCTAACCATCTGGACTACAGGTGAGATGAAATGGGCCACGAAGCATCTTAAGAACAACCTGGGTGGGGTGAAGGGCAGTTCTGCCCCAGCCAGGAGTCTTTTTTCCCCAGAAAAGCCCAGGGGTGGAAAGGGCTGCTCTGGCTGGGAAAGCACAGCCAGTCATTCACAATGGGGTTCAGAGGGTGAGGAATGGAGGTGGAATACCACAAAGATTTGTTGTAAGGCATTTATACCTACTTAAAAAATTACTCTATTGATGCAACATGTTTATCTAGAAAAAAATGTGGTAATTGTTTAGTGTTTTTTAACAGATTCATGCTTAACCAGACTCTCCAGGGCAGAACATGCAATGAAATAAAATCCTGGATGTCTCTCACTTCCTTCTGCAGACCACTTGTAGCTGTGGAAAGGAGCTGCAGGACCTGTTTAGGTTTGCAGGAAAGGGCTGTGGGAGGCACAGCTGGACAGACAGCAGCAGCACAACCAGCCCTGGGAACCAGAGAAAAGTGCTATTTTAGAAAGAAGGTTACAAGGTCCTTTAATTGATGTGTGCATGCTCCAACACCAGGGTGTGGGGGTGTGTGTAGTCTAATTTGGTTCCCAGTTGAGTTGGTGGTCACCATCTCCCACTGCCACCTTTACTTTTCCCCCACTTACTGCTAATTTTTGGTGGCTTTATGTCTTATCCAGCAGCTCTCAGGTTTTCAGCAGCTTTCAGCACCTTCTGAGGTGGGATGTTCCTTGTGGATGTCTCCCGTTCTTCTCCAAGGATATATTCATTAACAAGGCATTTTTTTATACCAAGTGTGGTTTCACAGGGCCTTGTGGCCCTTTTACAGCTCTTTGTTCTTACTTTGTGAGAGATTCTACCTTCTAGAATATATTTTACCTTTTAAAAAGTACTTTCTCCCTTCTTAAGGTACAGCACATGGGGATAAGGCACTTTCTTAAATTGTGGAGGGATCAGGCCCTCAAGACACCATGTAGACATTTCCACATTCTCCCATTTCTTCACACCCAGAATCACAGAATTGTCATGGTTGGAAAGGACCTCTGAGATTTCCAAGTCCAACCAGACAAAACCACAACCCACTCCCTACAGTCTTGACCACTCGAGCAAGACCCGAAGTACCACATCTACACGGTTCTTAAATACCTCCAGGGATGGTGACTCCACCACCTCCCTGGACAGGCTGTTAAAGTGCCTGACCACCCCCTCAGTCAAGTCATTCCTCCTGATATCCAATCTAAACCTCCCCTGCTGCAGCTTCAGACCATCTCATCTGGTCCTGTCGTGATTCCCTTGGGAGAAGAGGCCAGCACCCACCTCTCTACACCCTCCTTTCAGGGAGTTGTAGAGGGCCAGGAGGTCTCCCCTCAGCTTCCTCTTCTCCAAACTAAACATGCCCAGTTCCCTCAGCCTCTCCTCATAAGATTTGCTCTCCAGACCCCTCACCAGCTTGGTGGCTCTCCTCTGGACACCCTTCAGCACTCCAATATCCTTCTTGTAGTGAGGGGAAGAAGAATTAAAGAAGAAGAAGAACTTCTTGTAGTGAGGGGAAGAAGTCACACTTTAAAAAAGAAGGGAGGAAAATAAAATAAAAAATCCTCAAACAGCCCAACAGCCACTACCTGCCACTAATACATGAAGTAGAAGCAAGAAAACTCTTTCTCTTGAGAGACTGTTGGTTTTAATATGGTGTCAAGGAGTTGAAAGTCAATGTGGTACAGGCACATCAAAGTGCAAACATGTTCAGAAAGCACCTGGGCTGTCTTAGGAGAGGTAGGAGGAGTAATCAAAGGCGTGAAGTGAAGAGGTACCCAGAATAAACGGCGGCTCCTCACGGGGAGGGATGTGGTAGATAAGTGTTTGTTTGACACGTTGTATTTAAACAAAAGAGCTTTTTTGGCATTAAAAGAAGAATGCAGAGAGAAGATTCTTCTTATCTCCTCAGGCACAAAGGCTGGGTATATAAAATATGTGCATGTTAATCACCCAGAGAGAGAACGCTGTCTCACTGAGGGCTTAGGCACACATGGAGTGCAGCGGGAGCCGCCGCTCCTGAGCAGGCCTTGGGTGAGAACGGGCTGGAAATACTTCTCAGCATTAAAAGAGATAAGCCTTTAAGCTAACGGGTCTGTGCACAAGCTTATGCCAATCTTTTGCAAAGCAAATAGCTTATTATTTAAATACACGTGTCTTCTCCTCGGGCACAGCGAGAATGTGGTCTCCCTTTGGCTGAAAACGGCTTTTCCCTCGGGAATGCAGCCTCCTTGAGCAGCAATGTCTGGGAAGGATAACTGGGTCCCTCAAGGCTCCAGGTGACATTATAGCTCTGTCAAAGAGGTACTAACAAACAGTATGGAATACACCAGACAGGATGGTTTCATGTGACAAGGGTGGCAGCACCTTATGTGACAGGACCTATGCAAAGAAGAGAAACTGCTTCTTTGGAAGCATTTTAAAGGGGAAAACTTGCAAAAAGAGCTGAATACTCTCAGTTTTGCTCACAAACAAGTTCCCAGATGCTTTTATGGAGTGTCTGAAAGAAGCTCAGGTTTGTCAGGAAAGTAACTTCATCCCACTCCATTCACACCCTTCCTAACACCTGGGGCATCTAATGAGAGCCTTGGTTTTTCAGCTCTCACAGCCTCTCCTTGCATGTCAGATGCTCTAAAATCCTCACCATCTTCATAGCCCTTTGTTGGGCTTGAACCAGTATGTCCACATCCTTCTCATACTGGGAGACCAGCACCAACCTCTCTGCAATGTCCTTTCAAGCAGTTGTAGAGAGGGATGAGGTCTCCCCTCAGCCTCCTCTTCCTCACACTAAACATTCCCAGCTCCCTCAATCGTTCCTCATAAGATTTATTCTCCAGGCCCTTCACCAGCTCCGTGTCCCTCCTCTGCACTCGATCCAGTCCCTCCAGATCTCTCTTGTGCTGAGGTGCCCAGAACTGGACACCAGACTCAAGGTGTGGCCTCCCCAGTGCTGAGCACAGGGGGACAATCACCTCCCTGCTTCTGCTGGTCACACTATTTTTTTATGCAAGCCAGGATGCCCTTGGCCTCCTTGGCCACCTGGGCACACTGCTGGCTCATGTTCAGCCTCTTGTCACCCAGCACCCCCAGGTCCTTTTCTGCCAGGCAGCTCCAGCCACACTGCCCCAAGCCTGTAGCCATCCATGGGTTTGGTGTGGCCCAAGTGCAGGACCTGGCCCTTGGCCTCGTTGAAGGCCATGCCATTAACATTGGCCCATCCATCCAGTCTATCCCAGTCCCTCTGTAGAGCATCCCTGCCCTCAAGCAGATCAACACTCCCACCCAACTTGGTGTCATCTGCAAACTCACTGAGAGTGTTTTCTATGTCCCTATTGACATCATCAATGAAGATATCTTTCAGACATCCAGCAGAGGACAACATCGTAATTCAGTGGGAAAAGAAAAAGCCAAAGTCAGTAAAACACACAACAAATTCCTTTTATTTACATACCAGGCTGCATTTGCTGGTGTATCAAACCGAGCTGTTTGATATATGAAGACAATACACAGATTTGTTTGATATATAAAGACAAATACAGATTTTGGTGAAAAAACGCTTAAAATGTATTTCAAATACCCACAAGTGATGTGTCAGCCAGTCACAAGTTGTGTCCACACCTGCAGGCCTCTGTGTGAGCCAGTGATATGCAAAACACTGGATGCTACATAGGCATGGGATCCAAGCACTCGGAGCAACACTCGCAATACTTAAATTGTAATTGATTTTAATGAGGGCGAACATTTATCTTGAATAAATTAACGTGAGACAATATTGAGAAATTCTAAATTAATTTGCATTAGTGAAAATTAATCATTCAGTAGAATTTTAATAGGCAATTCTGAAGATACTATAGTAGCTTCTTGAAAAGATTTTACATGAAGGCATTCTTCTTGTGAGCATCTCCTTTGTAACTCCAAACTCGGACTGAAAATACGGTATGTCCAGGCTTTCTAAGCACGTTCCCTTCCTCCACCCTGCTGTCTGGGATTTCTGAATGTGCCACTGGTGGAGCTGCTCCTGAGTCTGGGAACTCCTGGCACGTCAACTGTGTATTTACACCTCACTCCTCAGCAGCTTTCCTTGGGAGTAAGGGCGCTGCCAGAGGGATGGGCACGTGCCTTAGATGTGGACACATGGCACGTCCTATGCACTGACTGGTTCTTCTTCTTACATGCCATAAATGATGTGTGCCAGACTTGCTCTGCCAGAGCACAAGGATTTGGTCCAGTCCCACCCAAAGATGTCAAGGACAGCCTGCCTGTGCAGCCCGTGTGATTGCACACAGCGATCCCATGGAATCACAGAATGGTTTGGGCTGGAAGGGACCTCAAAGATCATCCAGTTCCAACCCTCCTACCCTGGGCAGGGACACCTCCCACCAGACTAGGTTCCTGTGAACCCTTCCAGGGATGGGGCAGCCACAGCTCCTCTGGGAAACCTGGGCCAGGCTCTCACCACCCTCACACCAAAGAAGTTCTTCCTGAGATCTCATCTAAATTTCCCTTCTTTCAGTTTAAAACTGTTCCCCCTCATCCTACATCTCCCCTCCCTGATCAAGAGTCTCTCCTCATCTTTCCCGGAGCCCTTTTAGGGACTGGAAGGGGCTCTAAGGTCTCTCTGGAGCCTTCAGGCTGAAGGAGCAGAAGAGAGCTCTCCTGTGGCCTCCTCTGGACCAAACCAGATGGAACAGGAATGACAGCTCTAACATCAACACCAGTTAGGTGCTTGCTGCTGAGCCCATTGAGTTGCTGGTCTGCTTAAGGAGTGGCTCTCCCTGCCACTGCTTGACACTCACAGGGTAGGCCAGGGCCTTTGTGGCCAAGGAGGTCTTGTATCCTTTCAGATACTGTGTCACCATTTGGCTCTCATTTTTCAATTTCAGAGGTATGCAGTAAAAGGAAATTCTTCAAAGCAAACATTTGTTTTGTTTAAAAAAGGAGAACAGAAACTGCTGCTCTTGCTATGCCCTCTCTCCAGCAGGGCAGTGTTGACCATTCACACATGATGCAGAGGTACTACAAGGTGCAGGTAAAGCTCTTCAGAACTGTTTTTCCCCTCTTCAATGTGCCTTTTTCTTCGTTAGGAGTACTGGCACTAACACTACTCTTTCTGCTCTGGCTTCTGTCTTTCCATCCTGGGTGTGTTTCCGTCAAATTGCTGAACCTGGTAGCAAAATATACTGCTCTACTGTGGTTCTAGATAACTTAAGCTGTGCAAGGCATTATGGAGATGGCACCCCTGCTCCTCCTGAGCAGCACTTCCCTCCATGAGGTGTGGCCTTGCTTTCCAGAGTGGGTTAGTTCTGGTGCAACGGTGCTCCTTGTGCAATAAAGCATTGCTCACCCTCGAAAAAGAGTGGTAGAACCTGTTGGTTTGCAGTTTTGAGCCTTAACCTGAAGCATGTGTGACTGGTTAAAGAGATGGATGATCACCCTGGGGAACCCTTCATTCGCTTCTCTGCCCTTCCCTCCTCCAAAACCCAAGGGAAGCAACCACATCGTTGTATCAGTAAGGGATGGTTCTTTTGCATATGCCCTACTGGGGTTCAGAAAATCAACTGGTATTTCAGGGGCAATAAGGAAGGCTTGGACTTGGCATCACTGTCTGAATTCATGAATAAATATGTACAGAAGAACTTTGTCCCTTCAAAGGGTCACGAGGCATTAGCTGGTTTGGCTTCTTATTTAGGACGAGTAAGCAGTTTATTTTCTCAGGGGATTATTATAGTTGAATTACAGCTTCTTATGCTCTTCATGAGACAAGAAGGACTTTTCCATGAACAGCTTTTCATACAGTTGCGGTCGATCTTAATATGCGAAGGGCAGAGCTTCCTATTTGTTTCCAGTTAATTTCAGAATTATTTTGCTTCAGATATCTCTGAAAACAAACAGAACAAAATGACAGGGTGAAACAGGAAACCTTTACATTTGGATTCAAAAATTACACAGAGAGTGCAGGTGAACGAGCTCTTGAGTCAAATTAATGGCTGCGAGTCAGGGCTCATCTGTGCCGTAAAATGGTTTGTCAGTACAATTACACCAGCAATGCCAAGACTACAGCTAAAATAAAGCTCATATATGACTCTGACCCAGCTGTGCCTACAGCTTTGCCTCAGTGGGTGAAACGCCTACCAGTAGTTTTTTCTTTTACTAGTGTAGCTCATGCAGTTGAGGGACACGTTTGAGCTATATGGGGGAGAAACACTTGTTAGCCAGGGTAAGCTGTGATGCCAGCAGAAAAACCCACTCCAGTGTGACAGCACCCCTGATGCCTGTGTCGTGTCATGTCGTTGGTCTGGCAAGATACAGGCCTGGAAGGAAGTTAATCAATATTTTAATTCATATGTAATGGCAATATGATGCGATGCTAAGACTTCACGGAATCATAGAATGCTCTGGGGTGGGAAGGGACCTCTGGAGATCATCCAGTCCAACCCCCTGCCACACCAGGGTCACCCACAGCAGGTCCCACAGGAATGTGTCTAGGTGGGTTGGAGACTACCACCTCTCTGGGCAGCCTCTGCCAGGGCTCTGCCACCCTCACAGCAAACAAGTTCCTCCTCAGGTTGAGATGGAACTTCCTCAGTTCAAGTTTGTGCCCCTTCCCTCTTGTCCTGTCCCTGGGCACCACTGGAAACAGCCTGGCCCCATCCTCCTGACACCCACCCTTGAAGTATTTCTAGGTGTTGATCAGCCTTCTTTTCTCCAGCCTAAACAGACCCAAGTCCCTCAGAGAGAGATGCTCTCAAGAGAGATGCTCCAGACCCCTCATCATCTTTGTAGCTTCTGCTGTCCCCTCTTGAGCAGTTCTTTGTCCTTCTTGAACTGGGGAGCACAGAACTGGACCCAGCTCAGTCTTTCAGTCAGAGGCAAAGGCAGGGGCTATGAAAGAAACAACTATTTTAAAATTACTGGGTCGGTGGAGCCAAAGCTCAGGAATGTCATAGAAAACCAGTACAGAAGGATTGCTGAAGCTGCAGTGGGGTCAGAGAGGTTGGGTTTCAATTTTAGCACTGACTGTGGCCTTCTCTTATACAGGAACCTACATCCTGTCACAATTAAGGTGAAAAAAAGACAAGTTCCACCTCAGTCTGTTTCATACAACTAGTTTTTTTTTTTTAAATCAGTGGAAATTGAAAATATAGAAAACCCCTTTGCTCAAACAAAACTGCCTCAACTGTTGAGCTTGAACCAGGAGGAAAACACATCTCCGTAGCTTCTACATTCCCCATTGCCTCTCCACTTTTCCTTCTCTTGGCTCCTATTTCCTAAAAGTGCCCAGGCTCAGTCAGCTGAGACCCTTCCTTTTCCAGCACTTGTGTGAAGTTCAAGTCCAGAGAGCAACATCCTGAACCACCTTGATGCCCAGCAGTTGTTTTCAGCTCTCTGGGTGGTCGGACCGTGTTCCTTCTGTCACTTTCCAGCCGGGAGGCCACAAGGAGTTATCGGCACTGGAGGCAGAACTGCCTGCTCTGGCTTTGCTGTTGTTGGTTTTTGTTGGAGCTCCTGGACGCCTCCACCTCAGTTTTGATGGGATAAGACATTGTATCAGCACCAGAGCTGCCCCACTTCATTGCAATGAACCTTCTCTCTCTTTCCATTTTTCTCATACTCAAGAAAAAAAAGGATATTGACATCTTTAATGTCTTTTTAAAGGCTGACAAACTGAGGGCTTTCCCTACTAAAAATAACCCACCACCAACAAAAAACCCCAACCGAAAAATACTGCTCGTGGCAGTAATAGGAAAGAAACTTGTGTGTGGAAAAGAAAACCACACATTTTAAGTGTGTTCAGGGCTTTTTTTCCTGCTTTCTCTTGAATCTTTCATGAAAGGGTAAAATATGTTAATGGTGGTTGTTGCTATAGCAAGCTCAGGCATCTGTAGCCGAGTTCCTTGGTTCATTGCTTATTGTTCTGGAGGGATGAGGTCATGTTAACATCATTGACCCTCTGGGTACATTTATTCTCTCAAAATTAACATGGCAATGACCTGAGGCAAATCTCTGTTCTCTTTTTTTCTTTCCTGCTTGGGGTGAGGACAGTATCACCCTGGCTTGCTGTGGCTCTGATTGTAGAAAGATTTGGGGAGGGGGGGGCACTGAGGAAGCATTGCAAATAATAAATAATGATGTTCTGAAAGTACTCATGACTGTTGAAATTTACTTCTGCATTTCATTAAAACTATTTTTCTAGTGACTAATGACTCTATTTTAAAGTAATTTGGATAAATAGATTTCGTTTTGATAGATCATTCATACCAAATAATGAAAAGTGGATTCTCATAACGAGCATAAGTGTCCTGAGGAAGGGAGGGACCAAGGGTGGGGAATGGGAAATGAAGTAGAACCAACATGATCAGATGTTGGACATTTGGCACAGATGAAAGAAACAACTCATTTTTGTCCATTATTTGCCTGTAAGTAAGCCTAAACCAGCAAATGTCATTATTTTCAACAGCTTCAGCTAGCTGTGTAGCATACGTGCTCAAAAGCTGCTTTTTTTAAAGCCCATTAATCATTTAACCTGTCTAAGATATTTTAGAGGTCTTTTGGCCTCATTAGAGGTTAACTTCATACATTCACATCAACTCCATTTTTCAGAAAACGCTCACAAGTGCACGTGCAGAAGCCTGATAGAAATGTTAAGTGCTGGGTGAAAGCCATAACGGAGCATTTGTGATGGTCAGGGGGAGACCAGGAGCCTGGAGGAGCCACATGCTCCTTGGCTGGCTAAGGATTTCAGAGGGTGGATACTTCTGTCGTCCACCGAGGATGATAATTTATGGGTTTGCTTCATAATCCAAGACAGACAGTGATCTCCCTCAAGGTGGCAAAGGTCCTTTCTTTCATGTTTTGCTGGAGCCCTCAAAGAAGACAAGTAATAAAGTGATTACTTGCCTCCATTGATGGGGAGTTCAAAGGGCAGGTGGATAACGACTTAAAGGAGCCAATGCCACAGCAGTAAGTAATGTAATTAGAGACTGATCCTCTGGACTGCCATTGTTTCTTGAAATTGTGCTTTTCCCTTCATGTCCATAGTCAAAGGACTATTTTGGTCAGAAGAGAGTTGGTTTCTCTTTCGTGACTTCTTTATGTGAACGAGCAAGTCCCCGTCCTCAGAGTCCCGCAGGCCGAGGAGTGGAGCGGTGTGTGAAACACCCTACTTTCTGTCATCTTTCAGTCTGGCCTGTAACTTTGGAGTTTCTGTGGCTGTGAACAGGGGAAGGGATGGCTGCACAGGTACCAGACACATGCCCTGTCATGGCTTTCTGAGCACTTCCGAAAAAATAAGAGCTTATTTTAGTTTCAGTACTCAACTAGAATAGAAATGTTGTGGTTTTAAAATGTTTTATTTTATATTTTTTTAATTTATTTTAAGATAAATACAAAGTAAGCTTTGAAATAAAACACTATTTCATAATAAAATCCTTTTTTTTTTTTTTTTCAAATCTCTGAAACGCAACATTTCACATTTTTTTCCTGGGTTTTCAGGGGTTTCTCTTAATGAGAAAAGCTATTCAGCTGCGAAGCAAGCGAAGTTCACAGAATTTTCAGCTGTGAGTGAAAAGATCTGGGGCTACACAGCTTCACTCACATCTAGAAAAAAAAGAAATCTAATCTGTGTTTAGCTGGAAATGATGCTTGGAGCTTTTCAGAGGCAAATGCCCTCTTTGCTAGCACTTTATGTCTCTGCAGACTGCCAGAGCAGATCCTTGAGGATTTAGTGGAAACACAGATAACTCCTGAAGGCTTTTTAAGAGACAAACCTTAGCCCTGCACAACAAAGCTTCTGCTTCCAAAAAAAGAGGAAAAGGGTTGCATTTAGAGTACTATAATTTGTCACAGCGAACTGGCCCAAATCAGAACAATTAGACCTGAGACAACACTTTTCTCTGGGTTTCTGTGTGGTTTTGGAAGGAGAACCGTTGGTCTCATTCAGGTTTCGCCTCCACCTGCAAAGCTGGTCTTGCTTGTGCACTTCTATCATCAGAACAGCCGTAGGTACCACTGTGACAAAAGTGACATTGCCAGGAGCCATGAGGGTTGCAGGTGGCAGCTCAGAGGTGCCCTTCCTGCCTTGTTGACAGAACATTCAGGGTAGTGGCAGCTCGCAGGGGAAACCCTCCCTCCTTTTTGGGAGTGATGGTTACTGGCCAGTCCGAAAAACACACACTTGTTTGCACCTGGAAGTCATCGTAGCTCGCACTCACCTTCGTCCTCCAGAGAGTGCATGCTTGTTTCTGACTGTGGCCTCTTGAAATACTTTTCTTATGTTTTCAATTATGTTTTCGTCCACGTAGTCATAGCTGTGCTCTTCTTCCTCTTCCTTTTCTGCCTCACAGTTCCCAAGTCCCTCATCTGTTAAATCTGAGTAAGCAGCAAAAAATAACTGTAAGGAAAGGGAAGACTCTGCCCCTGCTCTGAAAAATGTACAATTCATGCAGGCATCTACAAAGGCAAAAACCAAAGGAAGCAACATTCTCCTTACTTTTCTTTCATGGGGATCTTAAATGACTTGTTCAAGTTCCTGCACAATATCTGTGGCAGATCAGAAATTAAACCCCGTTGAGCATTTCATAAAAGGAGGCTTCACTCTTAGGAATCCCCCTTTCAGTTTTCACTTTGTGCCTCCAAGTCTGTGGTGAAACCAGAGAATCTCTTGTCCATGGATCACTCTAAGGTTTGATAAAATGCTTAAAAATTATGATTGCTGACAGTGTAAAAGCAGGCAGTGAAAACTGTGTGACCATACCAAGAGAAGAGCATCCACCTGCCACGTGCAGCACCCACCATCCCTCCTGCAGATTTGCTCCCGTCTTCTTGTGTTTCATTGCCTGAAGAGACAAACCTCTGCAGTTCGGAAACTGTGCTGTTACTGTGGGATTTCCAAGAGCCATAACCCCCAGATTCTTCTTACTTAGAAGGTGAAATAACAGAGGTGCAGGCTGAAAGTGGTTTTGAGGTTAAACTGAAAAGTTTTGAAGTACACGTCTTCACGGCCACCTAGACCAACATGGGCGATGATGAGAACAAACCTTCCAAAAAATGGTGGCCTTTTCCCACAAGGGCAGAGACCCTTACGTATGGCCTCTTTCCAGCTCTAGAGCCAGGGTGGACTCTGCTCTGAATCTTGGCACAACAACAGCTTCTCACTTCAGCTCCCATTGAGAGCTTGAGGCCCCAGGATCTCCTCCTCCCCTGCCGGCTTGTCCTGCTGCTCCCTTGGGGCTAGAGGGAGTTCCACAAGACCACATGGGACCACTGGAACAGGACCTGCAAGGATTGGTGGACAGAGGAGTGCCTCATTTCCCCCCACAGGAGCCACCACATCCCTTGGCCCAGGCTTGTGGCCGGCAAGAGCCATTGGAAGTAGGACCAGCAGAAGTGCAGAGATTGCCCTGCCAGGAGCAGGTCACCCTTGGGTGAAGCAACAAGCTTCCCCTGAAATGGCAAAACAGTGTGAACCTCTCTCTTTGGTACAGAGGATTTTGTTCCTCTTTGGTTAATTAGCTACAAGGTAAGCTGAAACAAGCTGCAAACATGCACAAGGCCTTGCAACCCATCCGACCTCCCAACAAGGCCATGTTCTCAAACAGGTCCTTATTCATGGGACCGGGCTTCTCAGACAAGAATCCTCCCAAGCTTACTCTTGCTTGAGACCACCGTATGCCCCTTCACCAAGGAAATAACTGTATATTCTCTTGTTGGTCTCCAAACCCCTCTTGTGTGCTCCCCGAGATGAGGTGTCTGCCTCTGAAAAACCGAGTAGGGCTCATTTCTTTCTGAAATTGGGATCCTCTCCTTTATAGATTTTTTTTTTTTTTTAAGCCCAGAAATAGTCATTAAGTTAATGAAGGAGCTGTCTGGCCACAGCAGAGTTCATCATAAACCAATTTACCTACAAGGCCACCTGCCACTTTTGAGGAATGAGTAAATTAGCAAAGTATTTCCAGATCTAGGCACCGAAAGGGAAAAAATAAGTCCAAACCGCAAACCTATGATGCGAAATTTAATGAGGATCCCGCTCACACTTGTGGCCACTATCTTGTTAATAAGAATTTCCAGGTTTGTAGTTCATTTGCAAGTTGGCTGTTTGACATCAGTAAAAGTAAACTAATGAATAAAACAGTCACTGAAAGAATAGGCTAATCCCCGTGATTCAGCAGGGGAAATATTGTTTGTGCACTTAGACTTGCTAATAGGGATATAAAGTACAGGTTGCTGAAGGATGGCAGAGCCAGACTTTCCTCTTTCCCAAACACAGGCAAACAAAGCGATATGCTTCTGAGCAGGACAGCTCAAGGAGAAAGGAAATGAATGTCATCGGGCCAGACTCAATCACAGCCGTCCCCAGCCCCAAACCTGTGTAGGAAGCCTTCTGAAATGTATATATTTACACTTCAATAAAGCATTAAGCGATGAATGGGATGAGCTGAACGATCCCAAGGGAGCTCTGAAGAGTGAAATCAATGTAATTTGCTTCCCTGTTTGAAAAAAAAGAATAAGTAATAATCCATCAGCCTCAACTCTGAATTACTGAATCAGATCTGCCGTCTCAGCCTGCTCGGAAAACAAGGCTTATGCCATCGCGCCGTCTACCCATCCATCTGTCAGTCTCCTCAGTACTTTTAAAAGTGGGGTTTTTTTTTGCCAATTTCAGTCAGATTTGAGAAGGGGAGAGAAGCCTCAGCGTGGTTATAAAAGCGAGAGTGGAATTAGCTCCTCTATTGCGAGAGAAGCAGGCCGGACACAGCTGCCATACACCCCGTCTGGCAGCAGGCAGCAGGGTAAGCCAGGCTGTGTGTACTGGTTGGCCACTCAAGGCACACGTGGCTCCAGACCTGCTCTGTTTTCACGTTGTAGGAGTGCCACAATGAGAGTTTTGGTTATTATCAGGGAAGGAGGAGAAGAGCACGAGGGGACAACAGACCTGAATACTTATTAAACCAAATTTCATTAATTCTCTTCTTCCTGGAACAATTAGTATAATTATGTCTGCCTTTACAGTGGGAAGGGGAGTGCTCTGCAGGTGAAAAAAAATTCCATTTATCTCACTGCTATCATCAGGAGGGCAGAATTTGTGAATTTTCTGCTCAGAATATATTTGCTATTTTTTCACAAATGTCAAGGTCACAAAGAGCTGTCATAATTGCCACTTCAGCAACAGGCATTTTCCAAATGTAGGGGACAGAAGTAACCCATCCCGCCCCATCGGGACCCCTGCTTGGATGCAACCACTGCTAGAAACCAGAAATCCCAGCTCACGTACACACAAGGCTGCACACCTCAACGCCCCTGGCCGTGACCACAACAGGGTTTTATGCCTGTGGTAAATGTCTCCATTCAGCATTTGTGCTGCATAAATTAATGTCCAACCACGTAATAACCTTTAGTGTTTATCTGTGCCTGGCTTGAAAGCAAGAGTTGGGAATGATTATGTGCAATAAGATGCTGAGCTAAACACAGCAGAACCACGTCCTTCCTTCTGCACACCATCTAAGTGAAAACACACAGAACTGGAGGCACTTGTGTAAGACAAATCTATGAACAGTAGCATTTTATTTGCTCTGGGCCTGGATCAGATGCTCCTCAGTGCTAATGAGAACTAATTCCTAGGGGAGTGCTGCTGAAAGCTATGGAGTGATGGCAGAATCACAGCCCTGAAAACTACTGGACTGTTCCTTGAGCTGGTATCCATCAACCAGTCCTTCATGTGATGATGTAGCATATCTTTAAAAACTGTTAAGTGACATAATCGAGGCAATAATTCCAATAATTCAGAATCCTGCGTCTTGCTCTAAGGTTCTGGGTATATTATACTTAATTAATTTTAATATTTGGGTTAAAGCACAGCCCCCTAACAAAATGCATTGTCCTAACTGATGACACAGAAAGCTCCAGCACAGGGGCAGAAATTGGGTAAACCATCTTCATTGCCAAATCCCATGGAATTTCTGTGTGCATCTTAAACCACAGTCAGAAGGCCCCTTCACTTTTTTCTTTCTCCAACCTCCTAAATCAAGTGCCCAATGACAGAATATATAAACATCTTTCCTAAAGCATCCTGGCATCAATAAACAAACCCAACATAAACACTGTCTGTAGTGCAGACTGTAACAATTCCAGAAACCTAAGCCATATGCAAGAAGATTAGGTGATGTTTCTGAACCTCCCCTTAGACTAAATTTCAAGGTTGAAGAAAAACTGATACAGCAGGTTTCTGGTGAGAGGTATTATCCTGCAGATATTGCTATTCTTTCTAATGAATTCAAATTCAGTCAAATATAAGAAAATAAGATAATATCTTTAGTGGCCAATTCACGCTTAATCGCACCAGAGGAAAAATGTCCAATTTCTTAGAAACAAAGATAATGAATCCTATTTTTATTAACAGGAGCTCTGCAAGGAAACACAATGGAGGCCTTAAAACTGAAAGAAAAACATCTTGCTTTTCTTTTCGGAATGATCTGGCCGTTGGTAAGAAATAGTAATTGTCTCTGCAACTGGGGGTTTTTTTTGGTTTTTTTTTTGAGAGCACAGATTCAACATCCTTATTAGGAATTTGAAACAGGCTGGTGCTCTGGAGGGTGGCTTAACATCCACCAGCAGAAGTTTAAAGATTAGTCAGTGAATGGTGCGTTTCCTCCCACTCAAAACCCACAGGAGTGTGTCTGTGTTATTAGTTTTGACATATTTTCTAATCCATTATCTCGTGAATTAGCAGAGCAGAGCAGAGTCTCTGGAACAGGCGAGCTCGCTGCACACAACAGTGGGCTCATGGGGGTCCCTTGGCTGCCCAGGAAGAACTGCTATATCATCTAATCCAATCTCCTGTATAATTCTACAGTTATCTTTGAATTAAGCCCAATAATTTTGGGCTACACTAACACACATCCTTCAGAAAAGCCTTTTCCTTTCACTTGGGTATGTTGGCGTTCAGTCCATCACCGCTCCTTGGTCTCGGTTAAATCTGCTGAGCCCAAACTCACCCTTCACTCAAATTTAGGCAAAGTTTGTACAGGGATACACTCCAAGGCAATTAAAAAAGAAGCAGTTTCTTAGCCTGGCAAAGGAAGTAGCATGATGATACTATCAGTTGGTTTTCTTTCTGTACTAAACAGAGGTGTTAGGAATTTGTTTGAAAACCCTCAGTCACGAGGCCTATTCTTTATCCAATCTCCTGTGAGTGGTCTACATCAATATGGTTACGTGGGGTGAACCTAAGATGAATTGCAGCTTTCATGAGCAATGAGGAATAAGGCATACATTTGGAAATCAAAATCCATGGCTGAGAACTAGGCAAGAAAATCTCCAACAGCCCTAATGCCATTTTTTCTCTAATACTTTTGTCCCTACGGCCAGGTCTGCCGGCAAAGCACAGGTCTCTGGCTGTAAACTCAGGGAAACAGGTAGGAAAAATCAAACTCGATTGATACCTAAAGCATAAATGAAAGGCATCTACTGGAAGCAGGAAGGAGAAGTCAGCGATCTGCTGTTATGATTAAGGTGTCGTTCACAACCAGCAGATAAGAAAATTCTGCTTTCACAGAAGGGATACCACAACAAAGACCAGGATTTAGCGGAAAGAAGGCCAAAGGAAACAGAGCAAGAACAGCTAAGAGAAGATAATATATAACTTGAAATAGTCCCTAGAAAAAGCTTTCCTCTCAACTAAGGAAGCTGAAAATTCAGCTTTCAGAATTGAAAACAAATGAAGAATTTGATAAGAAAAATCAACTTTTGTTCTAGAATGTGAAAAATAGTTTAAAAAAAAAATCAAGTGCTCTTGGAGATTCTGAAAAGAGTTTATCGAGGACATATAAATAAGACTCTTTTAACACTATAAACTCTAATCAAATCATTAAGCAGTGACAAATTGAGCCTGTAGAGAGATTTTTTTTAAGGCCACAAAATAACAAATTTGGGATTATCTTTCAAAGCAGCCAGATACCAAAATACCTTTCAAAAACTAGTCCCCAAATAATCGACTTCCACAGCAAAAAGGGTTAGTGAATATTCAGCACACCACAGTGATTCTTCTCTGCAAAAGTTGGTTACGTTGCCTTTGGAAGCTTCAAACAGGCAGTTCTTTTCAGGAGTCTCACACTGAGCAAGGCAACACAGAGAGATTTCAGGGGAAGTCCTTGTATTGATACCAACTGCCAGTTAACAAACGCTGTGAGGATGAGTATTTGACCCTTAGTCTTCCAGTTTCCAGTGTCGCAATTAATGGGATGCATTCCCATTTCAGAAATAACCCGTGACCAACAGATTTACGAAATCAATTGAATTCTTCATATTAACTGTAAAGTCTTGTGGATTTGGCCCTGATCATCTAGCTGCTCAACCTCAGTACATTCTGAAAATGGAAATGGAAACAGAAGTAGAAAAGCCAACCACTGTCAAAAATGGCTGGGAAGTTCAAGCGAGTGGTGACTTTAAAAACAATTATCCATCAAAGAATTTGCTCAATATTAATTTTTTCTTCAAAATAATAAAGTGTGAGTTGAAGATGTCTTCATAGCTCTGTTGTAAACTGCTGGCTTGTCTTTAATACCTGTTGGAATTGGCATTTTTTTATAACAGCTGGTGTGTAAGAGTCATCCTAAAGCAAAAGGAAAGTGCATCTTTTCCAGGCGTCTGTTCCTAAAAACTAGTGAATATTCATGCTGCAGTGTCAAACAGAGTTTAATACCGTGCTGCTGTTGAGCTTGGCTTAATTTGGCTTATGGCATTTATGGAGAAAGGACAGAAACGTTCACTTTTCATCTCTTTTGACTAAGCCACAGATTCCAAGTGAGATCACGCAAGAATAATCCTGCATGTAAATTATGTGTCAGGGGCAGGGTTAAGTTTGGTGATAGTAATAACTCAAACCACAAGCTTTAACTGACCTTTAATCACACTGGCACCCACTACTGGAGTCTTCCCCGTTGTGTCCTTCTTATTCTCACGATGCACCAGATTGTTTTGACAACTGACTTGTAATTCTGCAACACCGGCACCTTGACTTGAGCACGATTTCTTGGCGGCGTCTACACAGAGATTCTGAAATGACATAGAAGAGCACATTGGCTTCACCTGTAAACTCTTACTCCAGACTGGATGCTTTGAGACACCTGACACCCAAGGGCAACGTTCTTTGGGTTACCTTGGTGAATTTTGACCACAAACCTTCTGTTTGTCAAAGTCAGTCATCAATCACGCACAGAGTCGTAGAGAAAGCTCTGGGGTGGGAAGGGACCTCTGGAGATCATCCAGTCCAATCCCCTGCCACACCAGGGGCACCCACAGCAGGTCCCACAGGAACGTGTCCAGGTGGGTTTGAATGTCTCCAGAGATGGAGACTCCACCACCTCTCTGGGCAGGCTCTGCCAGGGCTCTGCCACCCTCACAGCAAACAAGTTCCTCCTCATGGTGAGATGGAACTTCTATGTTCCAGTTTGTGCCTGTTCCCTCACTGGGCACCACTGAATGCTTGTCTTTGAGGCACGTGCATCACAAAATAAGATGACCAGAAGCCACTGTAGGGTAAGAAATTATCTTTAAAACACATCTCCAGCCTCTCTTTTCTTTGGGTGTATGGGCTGACATAAACACAAGGAGGGAGATTTATGTGTGCCTTTTGGTTGATAGAGGTTTCTTTCTGATTAACTATTCTTATTGTATCAATTGTTCATTTAATGAGCTGTGTTATATATTACATCACAGTTTCATATAAAGGCTGGCATTTCAATTACATTTATCCAGTAGCATTTATAGCACAGAGTGTACAGGTAGATGATAGGAACAGGCAATTATGGCACAATTAATTATAGCGTTATTACATTGCAGAAAGTAAGTTACATGGCTGCAATACTTGCACCCCTTGACTTTCATGCTTGATACCTACATTTTCATAATTCTGGAGGGTTTTTTTAGCTGTGAGATATTTATGTCAGAAATACTTCTAGTCAACTACATGTTTATAACCTGCATAAATAAAAGTCAATTAAAAGTGTCAAAAAGTATACCTTCAGTGAAGCTATATAGCAGCTGCAGCAGAGTTACAGTCCAATTGCAATCGCTGGACTAGAAAGCATATATTTCTAAAAATAATCAGTACAGGTTTTGCATTCAAAACCAAATGTAGATTTTGCTCAGCCATCCTATTCAGAGGGAGAAGGAGCTCGAGCTGGTAAAACTGGCAGCAGTTACCCTGGAATAGTGATGGATCTTTCCAGAAGCAGCCCACAATTTCGGAGGACCTGCTCTGGCAGGGGGTTGGACTGGGCGATCTCCAGAGGTCCCTTCCAACCCCAGAGCATTCTGGGATTCTGTAATTTGGAAAAGGGCAATGTGAGCCCACATTTTATGACAATCTTCCCCTTTTGCAAAAGGTATCAGCTGGCAACATCAGTGGGGATTGAAGGAGAAAATTTGAGGGAGTATATTAAGTGGAACAGCCGAGGATCTGTGAAACGTACGGACAATTTCCCTCAGTGGGTGGGTCAGGACGTGACAGAGGTGGAAGAGCCTCATTTTTCAGTTAGAGGAACCTGCAGTAGTTTTATCCCTTTTCTAAGATGAAGAGTGTAAGCTGGATCTGCAGGGGCTGGCTGAGCTACAGGGATTGATGCAAGTCTGCACAATACAGACTGTACGATGCTGGCCAGGGAAAAGAGCCTCTGAGGTCAAGCAAAGCTTTAGACAGTGATGTAAATCACAAAAACCTCTGGAAACACAGTGGAGAAATATTTTGTGAAGAGGATGGAAACAGCAGAAGTTCTTCACAGCAGAGAATTAGGGACATGAGAATCAGTGACATCCAATGATAAGACAAAGGGCAATGGGTGCAAGCTGGAACATAGGAGGTTCCACTTAAATATGAGGAAAAACTTCTGCAGGGTGAGGGAAACAGAACACAGGCAGAGGTTTCCCAGGGAAGTTGTGGAGTCTCCTTCTCTGGAGACATTTCACTTCACCATATGTTGACATCTACATTTGGTGTCACTTCAACATTCTTAATAGCACTATGGGTAAAGATTATACTAGAGATCAACGGAGATAAGATGCTTTTTTTAACTGTGCCAGAACAGTCTTACAGTTGTCTTTGAAGTGCTAGGGAGGCTTAACAGCACAGGGCTTCCTTCTATGTGGACTCATTGTTCTACTAATTTAAAGAAGTCAGGACATCAGCTGTGGATTTCAGTACTGTTGCTGCCAGAAGAAAGACTTAACTCAGTTAAAAACTGAAGGTTTGCTTCAGCGGTGCCCAGGGACAGGACACGAGGTAACGGGCACAAAATTGAACATAAGAAGTTCCATCTCAACCTGAGGAGGAAGTTCTTTGCTGTGAGGGTGGCAGAGCCCTGGCAGAAGCTGCCCAGAGAGGTGGTGGAGTCTCCATCTCTGGAGGCATTCAAAACCTGCCTGGACACCTTCCTGTGCTCTAGGAGGACCTCCTGTGTCAGGGCATTGGACCTTCCAACCCCAGAGCATTCCCATGATCTGAACCCATGATCTGAACCACAGCCATTTGTTCTAATGAGGAGGAAGTGAGGGAACGCTGAATCTCAGTGTATGGAAAGTCCAACCAACACCTACAGGCGTGTCAACTAGAAGTGCTACCCCATTGATGGCTGAAGATTGCCCATCACATCTCAGGGTTTTGCCCATTGCCCAGAAATAGCTCAGAAGCCGAAGCAGGAAGCTGCTGGTGAGGAGGTGTCAACCTGCACCCTCCCTCTCAGGAAGCAGGAGGTGTTATATCAAGCAGGGTACAGACCACATGAGAGTGACGGTGGGAACGCGAGGCCTGGAGTTCAGTGAGAAGAGGAGTTTCAGCATTCTGCAGAAGCTGGGAGCAAGCACAGTTTACTTCTGTGTTGGGTAACATTTCAGTTGGGTTGGGGTTTTTTTTGTACTCTCAGTTAAAAACTGAAGGTTTTTAACTCCCCATTTCCTGCTGCTGATGTAATTCCTCCCTATTCATTTTCTCCCTGCATTCCAGTCTTTACTCTTTTTCCCTGACTCACTTCTTCTTCAGGCTGAAGAGTTTCTCATCTATTTAATCTTTCCTCTTCCAGCAGCCAGATTGCTTCCCACTTGCAAGATACAGCCTAAGACTATCGCCGGCAGTCCGTGCACCACACGTACTTCAGGCAGCAGCATTTGGTCACAACTACTCTGTAAGACAAGAAAATAGCTCAGGAGTTCTTACAACCTAAAAAGAAAGGGTTTGGAGAGGCCCAGCAACCTCTGAGACAGAATAGCAGGAAGAGATGCTCTTAGAGCAAGCAAGAAGAAAAAAAAAAGGCTGTCAAATGTGTTTACGAAAAAAAAAGAAAATAATACATGTGTTCATAATACACATTACTGTTTTGGTTGCTTTTCTTCTCTTTTTTTTTTTTCTAAAGAAAGAGAGCCTCTATAGCATCTAGAACATTCAGAGTAAGGAAGGAGAAACAACATTTGTTTAAAGTACAGACAAATGTGGGAGTAAATATAAAACCAGCAGCTGTCACCGTCTCTGAAAATGCTGTGAGAGATGTAGTGGCATAAACCAATCTGACAAAACTATGCTTTTCCAGACAGAAAGTCAAGCTGTTCTATGATTACAAATGGCTCTGGTGAAGAGGAGTACTTATTTGTGGGAGCAATCAGTGCTGGACACGGCACTACGCCTTTGGAGTACATTTATTATGAGTCACCCGTGCTACTAGATACAGATCGTAAACCTTTTACTGCAAGCTTTAAAGACAGCCTGGAGTGGCACTCTTTGCTGCCTTCAGAAACTCGAGCCCAAACTCTCCAGATATATCTTCACTTTGGCAGGTGCTGCACTGGTGTATTTATCTCTAAAATGCTTAATTGCTGCACGCACCTTTCCACCAGAAAAAAAAAGAAAAGGACAAAAGAAAAAAAAAAAGCAAGCAAAAAGCTGCATACACAGAAGGAAAGGCTGCTAAATGCTTTTGCAGTCCCAATGCATTTCAGTCTTCCCAGATGAAAAAGGCCATTTATCCCCACAAGCTACTGCAGATCCTGTAAGAGAGCGCTGTGTGGACCGGGAAGCCCAAACCAGGCTGAAGGATGTTTTAGCTTCTAATATTTTTGAGAGTATTTTAAGGAAGGTGTGAGAGAGGGGGTAGAGAGAGGCATACCAAGCCTAAGCAAGACAAGGTGCTCATAGTTGTCGATTTATAGAGAAGACTTCAGGAGTTTCAGAGCAACCTACAGAATGACACCCTGCCCATATAATTTTGCCCCAACCTTCATTATATCTGCATGACTTTCTGTCTCGAGAACAGCGAAGCAGAGAAGAGTCCTAGGTTTTGCCTCCTGTATCGTGCCAGTACAGAACCAGAGCAAGTTTCCCCCTGTGCTCAGCACTGGTGAGGCCACACCTTGAGTCTGGTGTCCAGTTCTGGGCACCTCAACACAAGAGAGATCTGGAGGGGCTGGAGCGAGTGCAGAGGAGGGACACGGAGCTGGTGAGAGGCCTGGAGAATAAGGCTTATGAGGATGGATTGAGGGAGTTGAGAGTGTTTAGTTTGAGGAAGAGGAGGCTGAGGGGAGACCTCATCCCTCTCTACAACTGCTTGAAAGGGCATTGCAGAGAGGTTGGTGCTGGTCTCTTCTCACGGGCAATGAGCGACAGAAGGAGAGGGAATGGCTGCAAGCTGCAGCAGGGTAGGGTTAGGCTGGACATGAGGAAAAAGTTTTTCCCAGAGAGAGTGGTCAGTCAGTGGAATCAGCTGCCCAGGGAGGGGATGGAGTCCCCATCCCTGACTGTGTTTAAGAGTAGATTGGATGTGGTGTTGAGGGATATGGTGCAGGGGAGAACTTGTAGAGTAGGGCTGATGGTTGGACTGGATGATCCCAAGGGTCTCTGCCAACCTAAACGATTCCATGATTCTATGATTCTAAGTGCTACCACAGTCAGAGCCTTAGACCATCCTGAAACGCAGATCTCCATTATTTCCTGGTTTGCAAGAGCACAGGGTGGAGTAACTCCATTCTGGAGCAACTGCATCGGTTGCAATTTGCACCAGTGTTGGTCAAGACAAAACTTTGCCCACTGTATGACTAGAAGTAGGAGTGGGTACTTCCACCTGCCAGATGGGAAACACAAATGCAAATAATGGGAACACACACGTTGAAACTGCTGATACCTCTTAGGAAATTTGCATTATTACAGCAGAGAGTTCGGACTGAATTATTCCACTTGAAAGGAAACAAATTACCTTTAGATTATTGCTGATTTCTATCCCCTGGTAGTCTTCTTGCATGCTCTATTGGTGCCAACTTACCTTGGACATCAGGGTAATTTTTGCAAGGGCAGAGAGTGCCCACAGTTAAGGGACCTGACAAGGGTCTACGATTTTGTAGCGAGGAATTTTAACAGCTTTCCCCCTTGCACTGATTGCGGCATGTGGTATCAAGCCTTCATTTTCCACAGTCCATTGGAGTGTGAAACGGAGAAGAGCGAGTCAAAAGAAGCTTCAGAAAGGCCACGGGCAATAAAGGTGCTCCTCATTAACATACAGGACAGGAGCACTTTGGAGAATTATTATTTGCCTGCAGAACACATAAAGTACTATAAACTAGAGATGAACTACTTTTGCCAAAGAAGGGGGTCAAGGTTGTATCGTTTCAAAGACAGGAACAAAATCACATTAGTTCATGAGTTCTTCTCTGCCTAAAAGGGAGGTGAAACATATGACCAGATTACATATTTTTTTTGATGAGGGTTCAGGCTCTAACAGGTTTCTCCCTCCCCAAGTACTTTCTATACATGCCTACGATATCCCAATTAATTTGACTTTCTGTTTCAGCGGTCTGGGTTTTCCCAAGGATTACAAAGGGGGAGGCGGTGTAATAAAGCCATCATAGTTGCAGATGCCACTGGGGGCTCATTCTTAGGGTTCAAACAATGTGTTTAAGAAGTGGCATTTTCCTAACAGTAGGGACAGAATTAGTTAATCTTTGTCCAGAGCTTGAATAAGAATATTTGGATTCAAAAAAACAACACACAAACAGAAATAGGACAGAAAGTCATGTTCTATCTATATCCATTTCTACAAAAATAAAAGCAAAGAAGGCATGAGGCTGAATGGTCCGAGGGAAATCAGCGGTCTGTGAGCTGCAGTGAATATTCTGATGACACAGGGACTGGAAAAGAGTAACTGGTGGTGGAAACCACAATCCTGGGAGCCGGCGTGATTCAGGGGGCGGCGGGTACCACTAGATGGCTGCATCCCCCGCCTCATCCCGCACAGCATCCCTGCCGGAAACCTGCCGTCCTTTCGCTGTTGGATCTGGCACCAGGCAGAAGGAAAAATGTTCTTCATCAGGTCTGATAATTTCTCGGGGCAGGGGTATGTGGTGAAATGTTAAAATCCGATCATTACCCCGGCTGAGGTTTAATAATTTGGGGAGGGGGGAGCTGGAGTAACAGGCAAGGGACAAAACAGGGACCCAGCCAACAGTCTGACCTTTAAAGAAGGGCTGTTGCATAAAGGTGGTACACGCTTTTCAGGGAAATTTTATAAGGGCTTTTAAGGAGATAATTAAATACTGCCACTCTTCACTGACAGTACCCACAGCTCGGGTAAATTTCCTAAAGCTGTTTGAGGCAAAATAAGTTGCATTATGTTATCAATAGAAAACACACAAGAGTGTACTGCTATTACATTCTACCAAAATTGCTCCAGAAATTCAGAGCCCGAAGCTTTTTTGTTCTTAATTCAATGACTTTCGTGTACTCATTCACTGCTCACAGTACACATTTAATCATTTATTGTTGAATGAGATCTTTCCCTTTTCCAAAACCTGTCCCAGAACAGTACAGAGTACATCTCAAGAGACTTTAAAATGAAGCTTTGGTACCAAAGGGTCTTTTATGTCGATGAGAAACTAGAGCTGTCGGCCTCTTTTCCCAGGCATTTTTCTCCTGCTTTGTGTGCGTACAAGCAAGCGGGAACTGAAAACGATGCTGGGCAATACTGAGTAGCCTGAGACAAAACAATGTTGTATGAGCCAGCACAAAGCCAGCAGGCTCACACACTCACCAATAATAAAGAGTATTTCAGCACAGACCTGGGAGTCCTGGTGGACAACAGGATGCCCAGGAGCCAGCAATGTGCTCTGGTGGCCAAGAAGGCCAATGGCATCCTGGGGGGCATCCTACCCCTCTGCTCCAGCCTGAGGAGGCCCCATGTGGAGCACTGGGAACAGTTCTGAGCACTCTAGTTCAGGAAGGGCAGGGAAATGCTGGAGAGCAGAGGACCACAGAGATGATGAGGGGCCTGGAGCATCTCTCTGATGAGGAACAGCTGAAGGACTCGGGTCTTTTTCAGTGTGGAGAAGAGAAGGCTGAGGAGGGGGCTCTGATCAACACCTAGAAATACTTCAAGGGTGGGTGTCAGGAGGATGGGGCCAGGCTGTTTCCAGTGGTGCCCAGGGACAGGACAAGAGGGAACGGGCACAAACCGGAACATGAGAAGTTCCATCTCAACATGGGGCATGTGGAGGAACTTGTTTGCTGTGAGGGTGGCAGAGCCCTGGCAGAGGCTGCCCAGAGAGGTGGTGGAGTCTCCATCTCTGGAGACATTCAAAACCCACTTCAACACCTTCCTGTGGGACCTGCTGTGGGTGCCCCTGCTGTGGCAGGGGGTTGGGCTGAATGATTTCCAGAGGTGCCTTCTGATCCCAGAGCATTCTGTGATTCTGTGAAAATTTTTTAGGAATGGTTCAAGTGCAAAATACGGAACTGCATCGCACGCTCCCAGCTCCATCTCTTCCCTTTCCTCTCCTCATTAAACACATAAAGTGTGTGTTGGGGCAGAGGGGTGTGTGTGGGTGGGTGTTTGATCCCCAGAGCCTTGGAACAGAGACCAGCTTTTTCTCCTTTAATGCATGTGATGTTTGCACAATGTTTGTCCCTGTGCAGATATGTCATTATCTTAAGGCCAGGCTCCAAACCCTGCCTTCCCTGCCCGGCACTGCCCAGCGATCGAGTCACCCCCGTGGGCACTCAGCTACAGAAATCAGGCCTGGGCTGCCTCAGGCTGGGCAATGAAAGGCAGTTAGTAGCCACCTGTGAAAATCCTGGTTTCCATGGCACTGACGGCAGGAGAAGGCAACCATGAAGGGTTCACCGTTGTTGGATGGAGAGTGCAGTGCCTTAACCCACAGGCAGGCTCTGCTCCTCTCCTGGGCTGCTCACCCAACCGAGTGCTGGAGCTCTTGGGGGGGAAAAAGTGTACATCAGGAGATGTAAATTATTAAGCTGTGCTTCTGTATTGCAGATGCACCTCACCTTGGCACGTGGAAGTGCTTGTTTGTTCAAAGACTATGAAATGTTGCATTTTGTGAAATCACCACTTAAGCAGAAGATGTGAATTCTTCTCATTTATCTTAATGGGACATTAACTGGAAATTTAATTACGAGGGAGAGCTAATTATCTGCAGGTTTGCCAAACTGCAGATGGAATCTACTCAATAGAATGAAATCTGAGTGCTGAAGCCAACATGAACATAAGTGCAGTTTAGTGAGGGGAAAATTTGAACCGAAACCAAATGAAAAGAAGAACGAAATTTCCTGTAGCTCCTGACATGGAAACTCAGCCAAGTCACCTCTCGCTGCACCGTCCCCCAGCTCAGCCCTCAGATCTTCTCTGCCCCTCAAAAACGACGTTACAGCCACAGGCATTTAGGTCACAACGCATCTCACTCCAGACTTCTCCTTCACCCTTGCCCAACGTGGGCACTGAGGAAGAACAAGGTCAGAGCAAGGCAATTCGCTCCCTCCAAATACACTCTCACTATTTTCAGCTCAGGGAGTTTCCTGTATTTGACATAGTTTGCCTGTTACTAACCCTCAAAGGGTCTCTCCTCCATGTTCTTTTGTCCAGTCTCCCCTTGAACTCCTCATCCTCTTCCAGCCTTGTTCTGGCTGCCCTTGCTCTGAATGTGTCCCACCGCCTTTCCCTTAGTAGTGGCCCTGCCCTGGGGGATGTGTGTGGGGTGGATGGACACGTGATTTTTTAAAACATAAATTATTTTCAGGTCCTTGCTGCTGTGCTGCCCTTCTTAACCCCAGTCTGCAGAGCTCACCCTGCCCTTCCTCTTACCGCCTGCCTGAAACCACCGAGCCTGCCTGGCAGACAGCAGCCTCGGGAAAGCAGCGGGACATCCCCCTGGGAGGAAGGAAGTACTTCAGACTGGATTCGGACCTCAGAAGCCGTGGTGTAAATCCAGAGTCATGGAAAGGCACGGTTTGGAAGCGTTGCTCCGGATTTGCTCAGTCACGGCTGAACTCAGCATCCCGGTTTTCAAAATCATCTGGCTTCCAGGCCCCAGCGGGGAATGTAACAGAAGGAGCAGAAGAAAAAATGGGTTTATTTTATTAGTAAAGTGCATTCCTATTCTAACAAGTATTTCTGCAATGTTTGGATCTCTCTCTTCAAGAATTTTTGCCGTCTCGCACACCTCTAAAGGTACACAGAAGTGTGTGAGTATACCAATATTTCAGCTTGCCCACTAGGAGCTACTCTGTTTTGGCAGAAAAAAACCCTATTCTGCTCTATTTTTCACTTCCCTCTTTGTTCTTTACTCTCTGCCATAATTTCAAAGTTCTGACACTGAAATCAATCCCAGCTGCATTAAACAGCAAACCCGGCTGAGTCACTGAGGGGTCGGGTCTGTGACAATACTGAAAAACGCCCTGGGGAGGAGCTGGGCTCTTCCTCATGGGAAAGGACACTCACATCCTGGAACTTCTGGCAAATTGGGAAGTGCCTGACGCACCCCTACCCCGCAAATATCCACTTCTAATCACAAGTACTTATCGAAACTATTCCCTTGGTGAATCCCAGGGTGAAGTTAAGGTCTGCGTTTGATGATCTTGTGAATGTGCTCACACACTCCTTGGGGAACATCGGTCTTCAAGCTTCCGAGAAGGACGGAAAGATCCCACTCCTTCTCAGCCCCTGGGGCAATCTCTTGCTTGTGTTCTCAGCACATGGTGGTATCCAGCACATGGCTGCTGGAGAACCCCTGGCACCGATGATGAAGCTGACAAAACTGTGCTCAAATCAGAGAGATTTCAGCAAACCGATTGTCACTGCCCTGTTTCACCTGTTCCCAGCCACCTGTCTGGAGCAGCTTCTTTGTAGGCCACCTTCCAGCGACCATGTCCTCACCACTGCTATGGCAGATTGGATGTGAACAGTCCATTAAGTAAATATGGATGCTTTGCAAGTATAATTAAGAAGGCCATGCTTCTGCAGGAGCCAAGACCTGTGGTTTATTTTTGTTGGGGACAGAAAGGTCTGTGATAAAATCTTTTAAGGTTTTTAAATGTTTATGTAATTTTTAGACCTTTAAGACAGATTTTATTCCCAGTCATGATTCACATAGGTCTTTCACTGCTTGCCTCTTTCTGACACGAGACAAGTTCCTCATTAGAGAACAATACTTTGCTTATAATAATGGTGGTCTTGGGTTAAAAAGAGAATTTGGATGTCATTAATCTCACTGAAGGATTTTTCCTCACATCTGTTCATTGAGTGCAGTAGCTCAAAAGGAGAGCAGGAAGGTTCAGTCGTGTTAAGTGTGCATTGCTCTTAGAAAGCAACGATACCACAATTAAACCTCGGTTGTTAGTTCCACTGTTCTGCAGATGACACTAGTGACTGCGTGGCCCTGAACATGGATGTTGCTTCTCCCCAGTTCACATTCAATTTGTGTTCTGAATTTGTCCATCTTCAAGAAATATTGCCTGAACTTTCCATACAGTCTTGTCCTGGTTTGAGGTAAAACAAACCAATTTTCTGTTCAGTAGTTTTACTTTTTTAGCTGGGCCTTTTCTAACTAACTGAAGTCTGAAACTAACAGCACATTGTTCAGAGTGTTTCGTCTCTCAGTGATCAGACCTGATTATACCAAGGGATGGTGCAGAGAGGCCCTTGCTTATACTTACTGCTAGAACAACCAAGGGCAGGGAATTTTGTCAGGTGACCTAAAACTGGCCAATTGGGGTATTCCATCCAAAAAAAGCTGAGGGATCAAGGGGTTGTTAGTTTTTCTTCCTTCAATGGCCGACGTCTGAGGAGGACCCTGTCTTTTCGTCTGCCTTTGATCCTGATCCGGAATCCAGCTCCTGCCGGTCACCCAGTCCAGCCTGGGACGTTCACTGGTGCTGCTGGGGACATGATCGTCGTGCTGGGAGCCTGATAGGGTTTTGTATAGACTGTATACTTTTTTTTTCCTTTATCCTTTTCTTTTATACTTTTTAATTTTTCTTTTTATTGTTTATTATATTATTGTTATCGATATTTCCATTAAAGTAGTTTAGTTTTTATCTAAACTCCTGAATCTCTTAATCCTTTCCTCTCCTCTCTTTTCCTGAGGGGGAGGGAGGAGGGGTCATCATCTGTCCCATTGGTCAAAACCACGACAAGTCTCAATGTCCTAAACCAGGCCTGTAAAACCAGTTGTTTTCCAGAAGACCCCGTGTGCAGAATACATTCTAAATGACAGGTGTCTGCGTTTCCCCATCGAAACAATGAAGTGCATAATCCCTGTACTACATTTACAGAGCTCACGAAGGTCATCTCCACATTGGTGTGTTTTTTAAGCACCATTGCAGCTGACTGAGGCATTAAACATCCATTGGCATGGACGGCCCTGCTGTGTCCCCTCTCCAGACACGGGCACGGCTGTTCAATTCTGAGCTCTCGGGGAAACCACACACATCTCCAGAGGGCTTCGGTGCAATGATCACAGATATACACCAGAGAGAAGATTTTTTTTGAGCAAATAAGTAATTGCCTGGTGGACAACGCTTCAAACTCTTGACAAGAAAGCACTTTCCAGCTTGCTCTGAGGACAAAGAGCTGTGTAACTCTCACACAGGACCGCTTTGGTTTCCTCGTTCCACTGAATTACCTTGGGAACTTAGAAAAGGCTTTATTTCTCCAGCCTAAAAATTTGATGTCATTCAGTCTTCAAACCAAGCTTTCCAATTTCTTTCTGGTATCTCATCTCAATCTCCCCTCTTCCAATTTAAAGCTGTTACCCCTTGTCCTGTCACTATACTTCTTGACAAAGAGTCCCCTTTAGGCTGTCCTATCTAAATGTGCTTTCCAAAAGTTCCAGCAGCAGAGAGACTGGTCCTCATCATGCCTTCAGCCAATTGCTGTGAGCAGATCGGGGCTGCTGTAGATCATGCACACAAAGAGGCAAGTGGCAGAAAGGAGTTGTCTGAGCTGAAACCCAATGGCAAACTTGGAGTGACCCCTGCCAAGCTGAGGAAAGATGAGGTGGTGGGTGCTTGTTCCAAGCTGGTTGAACGGCTTGCTGAGAGTTTCATTGAAAGCACCGCAAATTCTCACAAGCAGTTGGCTGGTTTGGGCTATTGTTGTCTTCCTGCACCTGTGAGGAACAGATTAATGCCAGAAAAATCTCTAATCAGCTGGAGCAAATTAAACTCAGTGTGCATCCTCGGGTGAGCACAGCTCTGCACATGTCTCGGGGCCTGAAGGGCCTCTGACCCTGCCAACACCTTCACACATACTCAAGTTTACTGTGTGGAACAAGCCCATTTGGCACATGGAGAATCTCACCGTGGCACTGTACAAGCCTGGGAGCTGGCAAGACAAGGACCTTGGACTCAATGTTTCCTACAGCAAAGCATATTTTTGGCACTAAGGAAATGACAGAACCTAGCTGAATAATCCATCACATACACAAATCTTGTATCTCTTAAACCGAAGAGTACTCAGGGAAGGGACTATATTTTCCCACAGATGGAGCTGGTGTTTACTATACTGTGGGATGCTACCAAAATTCAAATAATAAGTAGAGAAAATAACCTGGCATCAGTTAGTTATTTGTTCTTTGTGGATTTATGAGATGTCTAAGAAGAATGAAAGAAGGTGGTACAGTTTGTTATCATTAATTCTGTGGTTTAATAGTCTTTTATGTACTTAGGTTCAGAAGACTCATCTCAAAACCAACAGATCCATCTATGTTTTCTAGGTGCTTGGAAGCATTGAAAGCTTATAGAAATAATGCAGATCTCAGGTTAGCCTCACCCTCCAACACCAATTTCCAGCTCTTGGGGAACAAATAAGCTCAACAGCAGGCAACACTGCATGAGACAATGGCTCCCGGGAGAAAATTCTCTAATCTACCTGGAGCTGGACTAAAATTTCTCATTAATTTCATATGGATCACCAGAGAGCATCTGCGGGGCAGCAACAGTTTGAGGATGACACAAGCCCACTTGCCCTCAGAATCCTTCCCTTCGGCAGTACTCATTTCCTAAGACGCACAGCCCCAAATTCTGCATTCCTGACTGAAAGAAAACTCTGTGAATTAAAAAGCTGTGTCATAGGCAACCTGAGGGTATCCCTGATGTCTCCTTTTGAGCCAAAACTTATTAGGTCAGCAGCTTCTGACTCCTCCTAGCCCATTTGGCTACCTCTATAACCAGCACGTTAACAACAGGGAAACATCCCCCTCCGGTGACAGTAACTGGCTCCTCTTTGAGGCCCCATTTGGTATTTTCACAGCAAGAAAGAGCCTTTGATGCAAGTGCAAGTGAGACCCAGGAAGGAGTAAGACGCCCCCACTTACTCTTTTAGAGCTCTTTGAAGCCACTGAGTTTCACCACCCTCTGGCTTTAGCAGATCTTTGCAGGAGGGGGTCTGTGTGGTCGTGTGACCCAAAAGTTTCATTTTAAGTTTGGAGGGGTCTGGGTGAAAGAATACATTGGGAAGAAATGGAGTGAAAGATTTACTCACATCTTTGAAAGCGTCAACAGGTCTGCACTCAGCTGGCAGGTTTCTGGTCTGAAGTAGGATTTCACTGGAATTTTCCAGTAAGATTTCTACGAGCTTGAATTTTGATCCATTGTGCGTATGTTTGAGATTAAAACAAAGCACAAGGAAAGGATCTTGTGCTTTAAACCAGATTGTTTCCATATTTTTAGTAGTCTATTAGTTTTGCAGATTAATTAAGTAAATGATCCATAAACATTTTCTAATGTCTTAGAACTCAATATTAGTAAGACTACAGTTACAAAATTATCCTTTTTCTTTCTTTTTCCCTTTTCTTTCTTTTTTTTTTCCCCCAGAAAAATGGTTTGCAACATTCATGCAGCGAGAGGAAGAAAGCAGAGGCTGTAAAATACTCTGCTGATAAAAGCAGTATTACTGATAGAAATTTCTAGGTTTAAATCGTCCTCATCACATTTCTCTTACAAACTTAAGAATATTCTTTACAGCAATTTCATAATGTAGCTATCTAAAGCTTCTATATTAAGCCCTGGATTCAAGCAGGTATTCATTTTTTGTGACTTTACAGGTACAATTGGTACATCGCTCCTGGCAGACTGGCAAGATAGCACACAGGAATTATCTCATTTAACTGTAGATCAATGCCATGACTGCAACTATAAAATTGTAGGCAAATTGTACAGTAACTACAAGGTTATTATCAATCACTTTTAGCTCTGCAGTGGCGCTGGAGAGAGGACAGATAGTGTAATAGGCTCGCTGCTGAGCACATTTCATTAATATACTCTGTTTTCTTCCAGACTCTTGCGTATCTCTTTCCTCCCCGTGACTATTTGTGTCCCACTGGTGCTAAAAGTAAGGAAATTAGCCCAGGTTCAGGTACGTACGTCAGGATCGGGGATGATTTTTCCTTGGGCTGGGAACTGGCTGACTCACTGGGAAGCCTGCCACATGAGAAAAAGCTGAGAGAGGTGGGTTTGTTGCAGCCTTGGGAAAAGAAGGCTTAAGGGAGACCTCATCACCATGTTCTGGGATTTAAAGGGTTGCTCTGAAGGTGGAGACTTCCTTCTTACAAAGAGTCACATGGTAAAGTTGAGGGATGGTGGGTACAAGAGGAAAATTTTTCACTGGGAGAACAATCAGTCACTGGAACACTCTCCTCAGGGAAGTGGTGGATTCCCCATCACTGGACACTTTTAAGATTCATCTGGATAGGGAGCTGGGCCCTCTTGTCTGGAGCATGCTTTTGCCACAAAAGGTTGGACCAGATGATCCTTGAGGTCCCTCAAGGTGAACATCATTCAAGAAAGAGCTCTCTGGAGCTCTTTGGAGAGCCTCCAACTACTTCAGACTCATTTTGCCAAAGTAATCATAGGATCATCGAATCATTTAGGTTGAGAAGAGACCCTTGGGATCATCAGCCCTACTCTAATATACAACAGGATCTCACAAGGCTATTCTAACACAGAACTTTTCACTTGACTTTGGTGTAAATGTATAGGGACAGAATACATCCTCCTGACGAGTGCATCCTTCCAAGGACAGCATTAATGCAACATGAATGACAAACTGTTGACTTAAAAAAATACTATAGTTGCTGCGAATGCAGTTCTTAGGCTGATGGTTCCAGAAACTCTGCGCCTGGGAACTGAGTCTATTTTTCTCCCCTCAAAAAAACTGCAGAGAAAAATTGCTGTCCAGAGATTTATTTCAGGATGAAAGAAGTCTGCCAGGCAACAAACCAACCTGCTGAGTGACTGCGGGCAAGTCATCTGCTCTCACTTCCCTCTCCATCTACTTAGAGCGAGAGGACGTCTGTGGGGGCTGCAGCTCACTCGACGCTTCTTCAGGGCTCAAAGACTCCCCAGACCTTCCCACCACATGGGCCTGTGGGTGTGACAGTGACTGTCAACATCAAGGAGTCTTCACCACCACACCGTTTTCCTGGAGGAATTTAATGTCACCCAAAATGTTCCACTGCTGTTTTCCAGTGATTGGCCCACGCGAGTCCCCAGGTGGATGAAGCCCTCCAGCTGCCTAGAAACTGAAGCTACAGGCAGCTGCAGGAGCATGAAATACCTGCCAGGACCCTTACAGCTGGGCTTTTGTTCCCTTCCCTTTTTGTGTTATCCTTATACAGTCTTCTTGTATAGCCCATACAAACCCAACGTGTTAAAAAAGGCCCTTGCGTTCCTTCATTCCTCTTGGTAAAACAGACAAATGCACACACAAATATTTACATGCTTATAAAATATACCTATTTTGAATATGGAATGCTGGAGACTTTCTAAATGAAGCAGGAGTCTGCAGTCAGGAAAATTCCACTAAGTCACGGCTCAGGGCACAAAGATGAGTTGATTTAAATATAGTCTGCCAATAAAGAAAACAGTTTCCTTCTCCATTCATACTGTCAAAAGATTCCTGTCTTCAGGAGCTGACTTCTCTATCGTCAAACAATGGTGTCCCAGCACAAATGTGTTTAACTGAACCCCAACATATTAAAACCTCTGAGAAAACGTGAAATCAATTCCTCAAGACAAAGAGTTGCCTGTTGTGAGGGTGCTCCGTATATTCTGGTCACCATGACTCTGACTGCCCCCCCGGCTCAGGGTGTTACCTGGGACAATGCAGGGACATGACTTACAGGCCGTGGAAAGCAGAAGGCAGTGCCCTGCGTTCCAGCGGGCTGCCAGGCCGGTCAGCAGTGTGGAATATCGGGATTAAACGACAGAATCAAACTCTAATAAGCAATGAGATCAGTTCATGGCTCTCCCCGCTGCCCGTGTCCCACATCAGCTTTCCATTTCAGCTACATCAACTGCAACACCAGCCTTAACCTTGATACACGTTTTTTCCCCTGCAGATTAATTTGTTTTTTTTCAGATTGCTTTTTCTCTTTCTTCTCTTTCAGCCAGAATCACCTCTTCTTCCCTGTTTGCAAACTGGGTGTTTCAGCAGCATTTACGTCCTGCTGACTCCACATTATTTTGTCAGAAGGAAAGGCTAAGAACAGGTAAGTGTTAGCATCAGAGCTGGGCCAGGGCTGCATGGAGACACGCTGACATGGAAACAGCAGAAATTAACGCCCAGGAGGGAACTGACCACCAAAACCCCAATACAGCCTTTATGAAATGAATAACACGAGACCTGAAGAGTAGAATCATAGAATCACAGAATCATTCAGGTTGGAAGAGACCCCTGGGATCATCAAGTCCAACCATCAGCCCCACTCTACAAGTTCTCCCCTACACCAGATCCCTCAACACCACATCTAATCTACTCTGAAACACAGTCAGGGATGGGGACTCCACCCCCGCCCTGGGCAGCTGATTCCACTGACTGACCACTCTCTCTGGGAAAAACTCTTTCCTCATGGCCAGCCTAACCCTACCCTGCTGCAGCTTGCAGCCATTCCCTCTCCTTCTATCGCTCATTGCCCGTGAGAAGAGACCAGCACCAACCTCTCTGCAATGCTGAGTAGAAGCACACCAGCTGGCTCGATTGCATGGTTCCTCTGAAGTGAATTCCCCCCTTAATGGCTACATGTCCAGAGTGCAGGAGAGACTCTTGCCAAATCCTTCACTGTTCAGTCAAAAACCCAAGGGTGAAATTCTCCACTGCCCAACAGAAAAACTTAGGGCTGAGAAAGAGGCAGCTTTAGTGGCTTAAAACACTCTTCCTATCATCCAACTTTTAGCTGCCCCAGGAGCTATTGCTGACATCCACCACTTTTATGCCCTACTACCTTGGTTTTTACTGAGGCCCTTCAGAACAGAGGGAACATTGCAATGAAGTACGGGAGCTACCGTCCGAGGATGCATTCATTTCCAGAGGCAGGGATGAAGGCATGCTCAGCCGAGGAGCAGCAGGAGAGAAGAGAGAGAGCCCAGTTAGGGAAGTGAAGAGGAGCTGTGCAAATTAACTCATTGCATCTGTCTGAAGTCATACAAAAAGATATCATTTCACCCAAGAGCAAGCCTTCCAAGTGGCAATTTATTTTCTAGAAATTATTTAGTGGCACACCACTACTTGAGAGCCTGGTACTTCTTTACATACAGATAAAAATGGCACGTCCCTGCGCTTCGGCGTTGTCGTCTAAATTAGACTTTGGGGACCAAGTCCTCTATGGGCATAAATTAGCATAGCTCTACTGATGCTGGAGGAATTATTTATGCACCAGAAGGGGAAACAGTATGGGGAAAAGACATCTTTTGACCGTAAATGATACGGGAAAAAGACATTTCCTGAGTGTAAAACACCAACCTGGTCCTGATTGTTTTTATTTAAATTATTAATCCTCTGGGCTTCTACAGTGACTCAGTGATTTTATAACAGCTGCAGACTTGGAGAGTACATATATAGATTTATAAAGTGACAGGAACAGCCTTTCAGTGCTCAAGCAGAAGAAGCAGAGAGATGAGCCACATAAAACAAGAGAAATCTATAACCAAGTCTTCTGGGCTGCTTATGCAAAACTCCTGCAATTCTGGCTTTAAAGGCCACAAACGCCAGCAGGGAAAATGGTCATAAAAATTAGATATGTTCCCATTTAAGCAACTAAAAAATTCCTTTAACTATTAATTATTGTCGGAGCCAGTGTATTCTCTGAGCTTTCAGGTCCCTCGGTGGAGATTGTAAATCTTTCTAAAGAGAAGCAGCTGCAGCAGAGAAGGCAGGAGCACACTCTTCTCCTCGCCATTATGTGCTATTAGTATCCACACTCGGGATGAAATCTCCTGCCTGAGTGTGTATCAGTCACAAAGGAGTGCTAAAAAATTAATTTTTGCTGTAATGGAACTTAAAGCCTTGTCCAAAATGAAATTAAACCGGTACAAATGGCAGCCAGAAGGAATAGTCCATCTAAACTCTTAGAGAAGAGCATCCGAGTCATTATCCATCACAATCCCTGGACTCGTGGCTGCCCACGTCCAACGTTGCCTCGGAGCCAAAGCATTTCTACTTTATTGCAGCCAGTTATGATCCCTTCAAACGGAGGGACTGCAACTGGGCTATTCATCTTTCAATAATACATTGATGGTCCTTCAAAGGTGATACAATATTGCCTTCTTTTTTATTTTTTTCTTTCCCCCCTTCTGTTTTTTCTTCTCAGTAGGCATTAGGTAATGGTGCTTTTACCTGCAGACGTGCATCAAGGCAGTTCACTCACGAAACTTTGCTTGGGAATGAATGTTGGGAAGCCAACAGCTCTGCTCCCATTTTGTTACCACTGATTACTTTTATTTAAAAGGATCACTGGTGCATTCTCTGTGCTCAAAAAAGAAAAAAAAAAAAGGAATCTGCTGGAGAGGGGATAAGGGAGGGCTACAAAGGACCACCAGGATGCTGAGGGGCCTGGAGCACCTCTCTTAGGAAGAAAGGCTGAGGGACTTGGGTCTGCTCAGTCTGGAGAAGAGAAGGCTGAAGGCGGATCTGATCAACACCTAGAAATACTTCAAGGGTGGGTGTCAGGAGGATGGGGCCAGGCGTTTTTCAGGACAAAAGGGAACGGGCACAAACTGGGACATGGGAAGTTCCATCTCACCATGAGGAGGAACTTGTTTGCTGTGAGGGTGGCAGGGCCCTGGCAGAGGCTGCCCAGAGAGGTGGTGGGGTCTCCATCTCTGGAGACATTCAAAACCCACTTGGACACCTTCCTGTGGGACCTGCTGTGGGTGCCCCTGCTGTGGCAGGGGGTTGCACTGGATGATCTCCAGAGGTCCCTTCCCCACAGCATTTTGTGATTCTTTGTAATTCTGTGATATCTAAATGGGTCCACAAAAAGCAAAGCCAAAAAGAGAAATATATAATGTTAAAAACATACCTTTAAATGTTTAAAAAGAAAAAGATTTGCAGTGGTAGCAGATGAGGTAGTGCCCTGAACAGAGGCACCAGCAAACTCTTTGTCCTCTGGACGTCCACCAAATATGGTTTCCAAGGAACTTTTTACTACTCATCAGTCATGGTCTGCAAGTTGAGTGAGGGTGATGCTGTCCCAGATTGATCAATTTATTAAATGGGGATTTTATATCACCCCATTTATTGCAAGGTATAAAACAAAGGCTAAGTGGGTAAAACCCTTCTTTCAGGCGAATACTGCATTTGTTATTAGACTGGGCAGAAGGGAATCGAACTCAGTGGTGAAAAGGTGTGCTCTTCCTGGGTTTGGTGTCTCTCTCCACAGAAGGGTTGTTTGAAAGAGTGGAGATGGTGTCTTTCCTTAACTGAGCCAGCTGTTAAACAGAATGCAGTGATGGCTGCACAAAAACGCTCTCAGAGGATGTGTATCAGTAGATAATCCTACTGGAGTTGAAAGAAAAAGTCCTATTCAAGGTTATCTCAGTCTGTAATCCATGACCATTTAAGGTCAATTAATAGAAAACCTCAACTTACTAGGTGAGGGTTCCCAGTATAGTCTAGTGTTTTGTAAATCATCATTCTCTATAAATTAAACCTATTCACATGCATCTTGCAGATGAAAGAGAAATGTTAGGGAAAGAAAGATCAGAAGGTAGCATGAAAGAGAAATAAATTTCCTTTATTGCACCTATTAATGAAATATGGACCCTCTGCGATTGCTGGCTGGGGACACATTTATTAAATACTGGAGAAAAAAAGAAAATCAGTAGAAGATTATTCTGTGGATCGTTTCTTTTATCTACCATTGAAAATTATCTAGGACAGAAGTTCAATAGAGCGAGATGCTCGTGCAATAAGCATAAAGGAAAGAATAGATTGATAATGTTCAAAAAGAAAAAGAAAGCTCCAAAATTTTGTACCTCTGTCGTGCCCCATCTGGCAACACGAGGTGAGGAAGGAGAGGGAGAGGAGAGGACCTGTTCAACTCTACAACCCCATATTTGTGGGGCAGAATTTTAGCAAATTGTCATCACTTATTTAGCAATGAGGAAGGGAAAACCATGACACGTGGATACTCTCCTATGGTTGAAACGGAAGCTGAACAGACGCACTGACATACACAGTGTTTCAATGCAGATAGAATGATAGATAGATAGATAGATAGATAGATAGATAGATAGATAGATAGATAGATATTCCAAATTTATGAATAAATAATATATACAGCTATATAGATATTCAAAAGTTATGAATATTTTATAGATATATCAAAAATTATGGCAGGAATACAAACCAAGCGTATTTATTCAAATGCAAATGGGTTTTTCAAATGCAAATTCATGTAATTAAATTTTTCTCTCTCTCAACGAACATATTAAAAACTTATGGGAATTGGATTTTTAATTCAAGCTTGTACTTTACATCTTCACCTGGAGTGGAGATGAAGTCTTCAGAAATCATTATTTGCCTTGCTGTGCGAAAAGCACGAGGCACACGATAGGGCTTGACTGACAAAGTAAACACTTCTTTTTAATCTTTTCTGACTTTCTGTGTGCGTGTGTGTTTGCAGAGGGCAAAGGATATTCTTCAAGAAATTCAAGACCCCGAGGGGAGACTGGATCACTGAACAAACACAAACTGCTTTAACTAAGAGTTTGAACAAAAAGAAAAAAGAAAAGAAAAAGGCCAAAGCTGTCACTTGGTGGTCAGTGGTTTTTATGCCTTTGAAACGAGTGTGGATCGTCCCAGCTGTGCCTCTACCTCCTGTCATAAAACAAAAAGCTATAAAAAGCAAAGTCTTGGGTGACAATAAGACAATAAGTACCTGTTCTCAGACATCCTACAATCCAGTGCGCCGCCCTCAGCTGCAAGAGCTGCAGGAACAGGAGGAGCTTGCGGGTGAATTCTCGCCTTGTCTCTTTGTCCCAAGAGAACTGGCAGAACAATATTCAGTCGTAGTTAAGAAAAAGCTGATCTGAGAAAGATAGAAATTTCCCAGCCCTATTAATTCCATTAAACGCTCTTTTGCACATTTTCCCTGAACATCATCTCTATTCAGTGGGAATGCAATATGCACAACAGGGAAACAGGGATCCTCAAACCTTTCTTTTGAGGGTCTAGATGTAAATTAAATTATGTTTCTGCCTGTTTCTGTGCAGGAATTCACTCTCTCCTTGATATTCATATGGCTGAACTTCCAGACCCCATAAAACTGTCAAACAAGGCTGAGAAACCAGTGCCACATATCTGGGAGAGCCCAAAAGGCTCTGGAGGAGCTCATGGGCTGGGGACAAATGCAGTCCTATGAGAGTGTGATTTTTCCACCGTGGGTGGGTGCGTTGTAGGTTCCTGGATGACACAGGGACACCTGAGCCTCACACTTCCCTTCCAAAACCCTTCTTCCTGAACCAGGACCTCAGGTCCCTCAAACCTTGTAACTGGACAACCTTGCAGTGTCCAGGTCACACAGCCCCAATCAGGGCTTTGCTTGAACTGCTGATGGCCCTCCTGGGTACCAGGCAGGCACAACAGGTTGGCCTTTTCCCTATGCAAAGGCACTAATCACAGCTCTGTCATGAAAAAGAGATGCCTATTACTCAGTTTGGGTTAATTACTACACTATGGCTGGAGTTCAGCTCCAAATCAGGGCTCAAAAATATACATAATTATGTATATGTAACTCTCTAAAAGCCCCACGTAATTACATACAACTTCTCTACAAGCCAGGAAACCTCATCAATACAATATAAAAAGTTATTCAGCTAACTGCAAATGGTCTCTGCTGACAGCCCAGGCCATAACAGAGGCTTAAAGGCACCTCACAAAAGGCACCTTCCTCTGAAGCTGGGCTGCTCCAGCCCACAGGTCATGGCAGTGTGTTGGCCCAGCTGGGAAGAACCACACTCACCGTCTTCTTCTCTCAAAACAGAGCTTCCAAATTCACACCTCTTGGAAGAAGTTTCAATTATAGAATCACAGAATCATAGAATGGTTAGAGTTGGAAGGGACCTTCAAGATCATCCAGTTCCAACCCCCCTGCCCTGGGCAGGGACACCTCCCACCAGACCAGGTTGCTCCAAGCCCCCTCCAGCCTGGCCTTGAACATTCCCACAGATGGGGCTTCCACAACTTCTTTTGACAACCAGTTCCAGTTTTTCACCACCCTCACAATAAGGAATTTCTTTCTAGTATCTAATCTGTATCTCATCCCCCCTCTTTCCATTTAGAACCATCGCCCCTCGTAATGAAATGGGAAGCGAATGGATGCTGTGCTCCATTAAATGGAATCTGCACGTGTCCCAGGAGGTCCATCTCTCCGAGCACAGACAGGACACGGGCATCAAAATGCAGTCACAGCCGAGCAGCTAGACCCACTGCAGAGCAGCTGAAAGAGCGCTCACAGTCCGGGTTTCGGAAAGGAAACCATTTGACACTGCCTAATGAAGAGCATCAGCTAGAAAGCCAAACCCTCTGACAGGCATTTTCATATCAGAGAAGCTGGTTTCTCTGTGGTTACCTCTGAATGCTGAGAGAAAGCCAAGCACAGCAGCCCGGGGAGGGCTGCACGCAAGGTGTGAGCACCTCAAGCCTGCAGACAGGCTTGTCTAAGCGCAGGCTGCCGCTCCGTTCCCACCGCCCTGTACCTGCAATCAGGGTGAAAGCTTGAACTTCCATTTGGGAACTGTAAAATACAAATTACATGTGTACATTTTAAAGTGCATTTACACTTGAAAAAGTTCTGACAAACATGATGGCAGCGCTCGGCGCTGTGTCTTTTGAAATAAGCTGGAAGTACCCATTAATTTGAAGTTGTTAGCATAATATTTTATGCCATTAGGTATCAAATCTCCTTCTGTAATTACACAAGAAATCACAACCAACAAATAAAGAAAATGTGTTTAGGTGCTCAGGAAAAACAAATTAGCTTAATCTACCATCCATAGAAATTCTGGAGTCATATATTACTGTTGCTGTTGTTATTTTTGAAAGCTGCCATGATTTATTGCTCCAAACATACAGCCACAAATTGAAAACATGGATTAAAATGTCTCCTACTTGACCTTTTCACAGATACTCCACGAATATAAATATTAATTTTATGCATTCAACAGCTGCTGGTCAAGCTACAGATTGTGAAAGTGTTGTTTGAGATATTATTCCACCATAGGAATTACATAGTCCCACGGCAAATTTTATGGGTTTTTATGCTAATGGGCACTTCACCAACCACTGCAGGAACTCCACGACTTGACACTCTGTGAGTGGCTGTAGGGGCCTACGCTGACTTCTGGTCTGTGCCTGGGTGGTCTTTGCTCTTCAGCCATACAAGAAATCCTCTTTGACACTAACTCATCACCCAGAACAAAGCTTGGCTTTTGTTTATCCATCCAGAGATGAGAAATCAATCAGCTACTGCGGCATCAAACTTTAAGAAACCAATAGGCAGCAACAAGACCCAAGCGAGCCCTTTCCACTCGCTCTTGGAACTTTATTCCTGGTCACAGATCCAGCCCTCTCCCTCTCAGCCTTGGCCCTCCTCGAGGAGAAGGCTCCTCTGTGCCTCAGGCACAAAGCAAAGGAAAAGGCAGTGCTGAGCTGCAGGGATTGAAGACAAATAACAGAAGTAAGAACATCATCTCAGGATGGTTACTAAATTCTGGCACGGGCTTCAGCCTGTTTTCCCTTCCGTGACTCATCTGGCTGAGGCCCCGAGGGAGGAAAGATTGCTCACGCTCTTCTCCCCAGGGTGTAGATGTGCCACAGGATCTACAAACACACCACCAGTCAGCCCTTGCGCTCGTGCAACGAATTCCATTACATTAAACTTACACCAGCCTCACAGGACACAGTTCATGGATGCTCTGAAATGGTACCTTCATGGTACCTCATGTATCACTCCACGTGAAGGTCAGAGAATGGCGTATGAACTGACGACATGCTAGATATTCCTAAACTTGGGCTAGGTTTGGGGTGAAAACAGAGAAATAATTAGCTAAAATAATTTTATGATTTCTTTTCCATCACCTACTAGATGTTAACAGCATCATCAAAAGTTTAGTCTCTCACAAAATCATTCCCATCTTGCATCAGGATACTTCTTCTCATCATCTGGTTTCTTAGGAAGACCTTTCTCTACAGGTATATCAAGGAAGACTGGCTCGGTTGCAGTTAGGACTGCTTGTCCTCTAGCCCCACTGCACTTGTGGGTCACCTCGTGAATAGAAATTTCTTGGGGCATACTAAGGAAATGTTCCCTGCCACGACTGCCAAGACTCGAATGGCTCTGATATCCCAGTGTATTTGTGGCCATAGCCTGTGCGTTTTGAAGAAGGGTTCAGGGGGGGAGCTGATTGAGGTTGCCATAAGGTTGCTTGCCCGTATCAGGTACACACATGTCCAAACTGAGAGCTGCCAAAGGACACGCCATACCCTTGCCCAGTAGCTGCAACAGCTTCCCATCAGCTGCTTTGCCTCTATTTTCTGCCAGAACAGACAGGTGATTTTTCCCAACTTCTATTTTCCTCAAAACAAATTGCATCAAAAATTACATCTTCAGGTCCCCCAATGATTTCCTGTAGGGAGTGCTGACTATTCACATCTGTAAATGACAGGTTTCTCTCCTAGCTTATAACCATTTTCTGATCTGTGCACTGGCCTGACGTTATCAGGTTACTCACTACTTGTCCCGCAAGGCAGTGAACACAAACTTGTGTCTCCATGTTTGCTGGCATTATACTGCTCATTAGAAAGCTCCTTCAAGTTTCCATCTGTTGCACTCACATGGGTGTACCAGGGGGCACGGACACTTTCTGAGAATTATCATTTCAGCTGCCCTGGGAAAGTGCTCCCAGTACAAACTTCATTTTTCAATTTGAGTCTGAGCTGCACTCACCCCGATGAAGCGTAACGAGCCGCAGCCTGCATGGAAACACACCACCTTCCTCTGCTGCACCCATGGAATCGGGGCTTCCAATATGCAAGTTAGAGACATTTACCCATCAAACTCTTCCTTATTGGAGACGCTTTTCCACGTGCTTTCTACCTCGGCTTGAACATTCGTCTGTTTTCTAACCTTGTCTGGTCTCTGGCCTTGCTTATAAAGACACCGTGGTTAAGCACAGTGAGTTAAGGTATGAATTTACAGCTCCTTGCCACTAACTCTCTTTGCAAACACTCCTGCAGCACGCTGAATTACCTTGATGCAACTTAACCCCCTCTCGATGCCACGGGAAAGACCCAATTCCCTCCGCGTACCCAGTGACCACAAAAAAGGCCACGCAGAAAACCAGCTTAATGGTGAGCCAATTCACAGCCCAGCACACTGCTGTGTGTAGGCAAGCCACCTCTTCCAGTTAATTATTCGCAGCTAGGTCGGGGTGATGATGTACCAGCATCCCTGAGAGAAAGTTCCATTTGCTCTCCCTGCCTTCGCTTCGGCTGCGGCGGCGCTGCCGCTGGTGTCTAGGCAGCGAGAGAATCTTATTACAGCAGCGGCCCAGTGTGACACACAGCAAGGATTAAAGCGTTACCCGACTCGTACGTGCATGAGCAGGCTCCCTGGAAACAGAATTCAGGCTGATCTTTTCATTCTCAAGCCTGTGTTTTTCCTCCATCCGAGCAGTCAATGGAGCATCTTCCTTTCTAAGTAAGATCCAATTATAATGGGAGCTTGGACTGACAGGAAACATTATTACAACTGAATGAGCTGTCAAATCCATGATTAATAAGGTTTTTCATTTACGTTCAACAATAGCATCGTCAGACCGCTGGCATATTATTATTCAATTACTCATAACATTCATAAGAAGGCTGACTTTCCTTTTTGGAGGGTAGAGGGAAACCTCTCCCATTCAGAGGGTCGTCTGGGGCAGAAGTGGTTCCAGCATTTCATGAGAGGATTTCATCTCCCTGTTTTCTGAAGATGCAAACTAGCAAAGAGCCTCACACAAAAGCTAAGGCTGCAGTTTCAGGACTTGGTTTCCATTTTCCTCCACATGTTTGCATCCACACTCTTGTTGCTCGAACCACAAGGACAGAGAGGGAATATCAGTGGGAGGTTTGTAGCCTGGGTGTCTGCATCGTCAGGTGTTGATGATATGGAGTATAAGGAGGAGACAAACCAAGACCTCTACGGTCCATCTCTATTCAACGGGGTGCAATGCAGCAGAGAAATGGCAGATATTTCATGCTCACCACGGTCCATTTGTGCATTTTAAAACCCCTGTGCGTGGTTAAAGCAGAGCAGATTATTTTTTTACACAGTATGCTGCTTCTCATTCTTGTGTGAGAGACAGTGAGGTGAGGACAGTTAGGAATTAGGGTATTAACAAGGGGAAAAGAACACATTCAGAAAGAAAAATCTTCCCCCTTAAAAAAAGCTTTGTCATAACAAGAATGCAATCCCTTCTATCCTACATAAATTCTGCTTTCCTACCCCGTTTCACAGTTTGATGGAAGATAACTGAATATCCCATTTTTCTCTTTCACTGGTTCTCCATTTCCCTTTCCTGGCCTACCTCCTTAATCCGCTCGTCCATCCAAACGGTGCTGCTGCTCCATCACCACAAGTGTTATAAATGATTTGGCTGTAAAAGCTGTGTGCTGGGGCTGACTTGGAAAAATGCCCTTTCAGTCCAGCGTTCATTTATACCTCATCAGTTACATCCCACTACCTCTTATCCAAATATGATCTATCAATAAAAAAATATACCTAACCCATACGGTAGCTGTTTCTTTCCTCATTTTTTCCCCCTTGCAGACACCTTGCATGCTTGCACAAACTAACCTTTAACGTACAACTTTCAATTTAATGTTGTCATTTGTCAAAGCCCCACAAGCTGGGGAAATTTATGGAGGCATTCCAAGAAGCATCTGAGTTCCCATCCATAGCCCTCTATGTCTTGAAAGAGTTGCCACCTTCTATAAGTCACCAGGTGAAGACAAGGCTGAAGACACTGGATATAGCACAGCAGATCATAGAATCACGGTGTCATAGAATCACAGAATCTTCATGGTTGGAAGGGACCACTGAGATCATCAAGTCCAACCATACACACACAAAACCCAAACAACAACAACAACGAAACCCCAAACCCCAACAACTCATAAAACAAATCACCCAACCCAACTATCTCAAGCACTAGAACATGCCCTGAAGTGCCACGTCTACATGTTTCTGAAATACCTCCAGGGCTGGTAACTCAACCCCCTCCCTGGGCAGGCTGTTCCAGTGCCTGACCACTACCCCCAGCAAAGTAATTCTTCCCAGTATCTAATCTGAACCTGCCCTGCTGCAACTTCAGACCATTTCCTCTGGTCCTGTCATGATTCCCTTGGGAGAAGAGGCCAACAACCAGTTCTCCACAAGCTCCTTTAAGGGAGCTGTAGAGGACAAGGAAGTCTCCCCTCAGCCTCCTCTTCTCCAAACTAAGCATGCACAGTTCCCTCAGCCTCTCCTCACAGGACTTGTTCTTTAGAATCAGAATGGTTTGGATTGGAAGGGACCTTGAAGACCATCCAGCTCTCACACCCTGCCCTGGACAGGGACACCTCTCAGAACAGGTTGCCCAAAGCCCTGTTCAACTTGCCCTTGAACCCTTCCAGGGATGGGGCAGCCACAGCTTCTCTGGGCAACTTGGGCCAGGATCTCATTACCCTCACAGCAAAGAAATTCTTCCCCAGATCTCATCTCCATCTCCCCTCTTTCAGTGTCAAACTCTTCTCCCTCATCCTATGGCTCCCCTTCCTGGATCAAGAGTCCCTCCCCATCTCTCCCGTAGGCCATGCAGAAGGTAAGCACAAACAGCAAGGTCTACTATAAAAATAAACTCTGAAGTGGTTAACAAAAGGCCACGCTCACAAAGGTGACAGTGAACCTCAAGGTTAACACCTTGCGGTGCTAAATGGGGCGAGTTCACACCTTTCTTCTCTCCTTTCTTCCCCTTTCAAACTTCAGAATCCAGCTCTCCTAGACAACTCGCCTGCTTTTTGCACATCCTCTGCAAATTAACCTTCAGCTGGAAATTCTCAAGCAAGGTCTCTGGGAATTTCACCGTTGTTGCTGTTCTTACGTTGTTGCTGCTGTCCCTGTCGAGATACGCGATGCACAAAACGCCACATACATGCAAAAACGATGCCTGTCTCTAGAAATACCCAAGATGGGAACATGAAGTGTTGTGTCCCATTTCTTAGACAGAGGAGACAGCTACATGAGCAAGGTGCCACCAGGTAAATGAGTGTGGAGATTTACAGCTCATTAACTACTCCATGGCAACTGTCTGTGGGGTTGTTGCTCCAGAGTAGATGTGAGGTAGCTCTGACCCGTACCGAAAGCCAGGCAACGCATCTTGCATTTACCTGAGATTTAAGCATCCATATAAAGCAACTAATGAGCTGTAAATCCACACTCTCTCTTCACACACAGCAGTTTCTTCATGTATCTCTCAGTGATGATATTTATGTGATTTGTCCAGCATGTGACAGAGGTGGGAATGCAAACCAGACCCACTGAGCTCCTGCAAACCCCTCTCCTCCCATGGCCAGAGTTTTCTTGTAGAGCTGCTGTTCAGCTGCTTGGCACATCTCCTTTCACAGGAGACTCCCCTGCCCAGAGAAGCTGTGGCTGCCCCATCCCTGGAGAGGTTCAAGGCCAGGTTGGACAGGGCTTGGAGCAATCTGGGCTGTTGGGAGGTGTCCCTGCCCAGGGTAGGGGGGCTGGAACCCAATGATCTTTGAGGTCCCTTCCAGCCCAAACCAGTCTGTGATTCTATGATTCTGTGACATTAAAACAATCCACAAGCTAACTCAGCCACCCATTTCCTCATTAGTACTGCAGAACATGCATATTCAACTTCTGTAGAACAGATGGATCCATAAAAGGAGATTCCAGATACAGTTTCTTCATTTCACACATAAAATATTTTTTACTTTTTCAAAGACTCCTAAATTTAAAGTTGGTGGTTTGGTTTGTCATTTTTTGGGTTGTTTTTTTTTTGATGTGAGGAACTGAGAATGGATTTATCCTGGTTTGTTAATCAGATTTCAACTCCAGCTAATCTGGTGTCTAATTTACTGCAGAGTCTAAACAGTTTTTAGCCCCAGTGTTGCCCATCAGGGTGGTGCGTGGCTGGCCCCAAACCAGCAAGGAGGTTTCTTTCTTTTCCTTTTTTTCTTCAGTGACTCCTACCAACTGGTATTCTATTAAGACCCCATCACACTCCTCCTGGTGGACTGTTGGTACAAACTACTGCCCACAGTCATTGCAAGGCTGAGAACCTTGCCCTGATGTTTGCGGTGGCACCATGGAAATCGCAGTGGAATGGAACGCCCCGTGCCTCATCAAACCCTTGGTTACTTTCTGTTTAAGGAAAAAAAGAAAAAAAGAGAAATAGAAACCCATGGGAGGAAAGACTGAGCCACCTCATCACACCGTATTGCCACTTAAAATATTTACCAGTAAAATTATTTCATGTCCTGAGGTAGAACAAGAACATAAAGCTGTTAAATACCTTGACAAAGGTCACTGTAAATTATCCACCTCTATCCATAAAGAAGGGAAATGAATTTTCTCAGTACAGGCATTAAGTACATTGTTTTTCAGCCTTTAAAAGCTCCCTCATACAATAATTGACAAACCTCACTGTTCATTTTATTATCACTATGCTTTTTATGTCATCTCTGTGTACTAACACATTCAAAAAACAGAGAGGAAAAGCCCAGGACTTGGACTGTCTTTACGAATTTTAATGGTTTTGATGAGTCTCTCCACATCGCTCTCTGTTTCCCCATAATCACTCAGGTGCTCCCTGCCAGAACTCTCTGAAAAATGTGAGTTGTGCCTACCAGTGCCTTGGGATTTGACCCTGCTGTCACACTGACAGCAACTTTCTCATTATATTTCACGGGGCAGTATATTTCAAAGCATAATCCCAGCCCTCTGGGATGCTTCCAGTCCTGGGATGCCCAGCTCTGACACTACCCCAGAAGCTTGAAATTCATGAAGGATGGCATAATATAAATGGGAAAGACCAGTGTTTTCTGTTGCATTGACCGCCTATAACACTTCAGTGATGCTACTGAGCACCCCTCTTTGCTCTTGGCTCTGTGATCACCCTTGGGCTCAGCTTCAACCTGGGCCAACCCGTGCTTTCCCGAGCAGTTCCCGGGTGTGAGCTGGGGGTTAGAGCACCCCAGCGTCCAATCCCAGTAGGGAGTTTCCAAGCAAACCCCTTACATCTGAAGACTGAAAGAATCCCAGCTGAAAAAAATTAACACCCCAAGAATGAGTTTGGGAGGGACTGGCTTCAAGCTGCAGCAGGGTAGGGTTAGGCTGGCCATGAGGCAAGAATTCTTCCCAGCAAGAGTGGTCAGAGCCTGGACTGGGCTGCCCAGGGAGGGGGTGGAGTCCCCACCCCTGACTGTGTTTCAGAGTGGGTGAGATGTGGTGTTGAGGGATCTGGTGTAGGGGAGACCTTTGTAGAGTGGGGCTGATGGTTGGACTGGATGATCCCAAGGGTCTCTGCCAACCTGAGTGATTCTATGATTGCAGATATCCCTCAAATTAAATTTTTGAGAGTTATTCTGCTGCAGTGCTTCCTAGAATTTTGGATTTATTTTACTTTTTTTTGTCCTGCTTCAAAATTATACATAATTATGTGATTTTGTTACATTATGTACTTTCTGCAAGAGAGACAAAAACGTGCCAGCCAATTGTCTCTTTACTGACATCGATGGCTTTGGGCTCAAACTCCCGTGCAGGATTTTCCTTCTTATCAAGGGTTTCATATTTTTACGTGGTAAAATTTTTTATTTCCTCTGGGCATTCTTTTTATTTTGATATTCCCTTTCTCTTTGTTCTCCAAGTAATTCATTTTTAGCTCTAAATTAAGCAATTTGCTTTTAACCAGTTGGCGTTTTCATCAGTCAGCATATCCAAATGTTCATCTGTACCTTCCTTAATTTCATGTACTATATCAGCATTTCCTGCAGTGGTAATGGCTCTCTGCAATGAGACTCACACCTCAGATTGCCCTGCTGCTTTCTCAGGCAATTATCTATTGCCTGTCCTTCTGGCAGGCACAGTGCTATCTTCCCCACCCAATTTTTGTTTTGAGAGTGACATCAATCCTCAGTAAGTGCCTACTACAGACTCGATGCTCCTCTGTGCAAATTTTAAGCTTTTAGTATTGTTTAAAAGAGAGAGAAGTCTTAATGCCAGCTCTCCATACTGGAAATATCAGGCAAGTTCTAGTCATTTGTTAACTGGGACTTTAGGGCTTCCTGCTCCTCTAACTCCTTCCTGTTATTTCATAGAGAATCCACAGGGTACCCAGCAGTCCTGGTCCCCCATCATTCAGAAGAGAGAGCTTCTCCAGCCCCATAGAATCATAGAATGGTTAGAGTTGGAAGGGACCTTAAAGACCACCCAGTCCCATCCCCCTGCTGTGGAGCTTCTCTGCTGCTGGGAAAGGAGACCAAAGCCCATGTGTGACTTGGGATGTTCCCACAGTTCTTACCTGATAATACCTGTGGCCTTGGCCCCAGCTCACTGCATGAGAGAAGAACAAGTGTGGGAGATGTGTTGGGAAGAAACAAGGGAAGAGAAAAGACCATCCTGTCTGAAAGCAGAAGAGAAGACTGGGGAACTAAGATATACATTGAGGGGACTGAAGGGTACACCGTAACTGAGTGCAGTGTTGGGGGTCCCAGACACATGGGTCTGGGAGAAATCAGGCACATGAGGCACAGGAGGGGTGTTAGGAGGAAACAGAGCCCATGGCACAGTGTGGACTTGGAGGAGTGAGAAGCTGCAGCACAAGGACTTGGGGGAATTCGGGGCCTGGCTCATTGGCTGGGGTTGGGATTTTGAGGGACTTTAAGAACTTGGCCACAATGACAATGTGGGGATGGTCATTAATCTGTAGGGGCCAAGTTTCCAGCCTTCTCATGGCTTACGCCATGGGATTTATTAGGGGCTTACACAGCTATTGGAAAGCACTGGGGAGAAGCAGCACATGGGATGTGGGGAAGGAGGGGGAGAGAGAGGGGGAAAGTAAAGACTCCTTGGAGAGGGAAACCTCCACTTCCATGAGGATCAAGAACAAGGAGAGGAAGAGGAAGCACAGCTGCAGTCCCAGCAGCCACAACGCAGCACCTGCCAGAGAGAAACCCTCTTTCTTGCATTTATATATGTACAATTTTGCATCTGCTAATGAACCACAGTCTCCTTCCCCATCTCCCTCCACTGCCAAAGGATTATTAACTCCTGAAGTCTGTTCCTGCCTACTCCTTCCTGGCTGTCCTACATGCATTTTCTAATAGGTGTTTATGTAGGAAGGCTGGTTTCTTGCTACACAGCAGAAATACTGGTGTTAAATCTACTCCATAAGGGCCCCAAACCCATGAAAAATGCTCTGGAAGCAGAAAAGAAATAGTTAGGAGGGAGGAAAGGAGGCGCTGCAGGAAAACTCATTTGCTGAAAAATTGCAGCTTATGTCTTATCAATTTAATTCCAGATAAGTCTTCATTTTGCTGTGAAGACAGATGCGATAAATATGTTAATGGCAGATTTCGATAGTTCAGTTTGTAGAACTGCAAAACCAGATGGAAAGTGATAATTTTCCTTTCACTTTGATTTTGAAATAAAAAAGCAAGAAAGCAAGAAAGTTCCTGACATCCTAACACTGTAATGACTTTTTGAAGGATAATGGACCTTAGCACAGAGGGACGATTAACTATGATGCCCTGATACTTGCTATCTTATTAAATTCCACTTTCCCTGGCTGAAATTCTCTCAGATTTCTTGCCAGAGCCAAGCAGATTACTGCCTGTGGTGGACTTCCAGGGTTCCACCTTCATAAAAGCATTTAGCAATAATCCTAACGTGATGCTTGTGAGCCGTTTACTGATTCTGCTAGATCCATGCCTGAGCAGGCCACCAAACCCAGCCTTGGGTAGAGCTAACCTCCCTTACTGTGTCTCAGGAGCATTTCTAAACTCCTCAAGCCATGCACTTATTGCCCCTGGGGTATTAGGGGAGTCCTCAAGCGGTGCACTTATTGCCCCCTGGGGCATTAGGGGACTCCTCAAGCGGTGCACCTATTGCCCCCTGGGGTATTAGGGGTATTGGGACTAAACCGTGGCCTCTCCTGCCTCGTTTACGGTTCCCCTGGTATTAACATGCATTTAGCAATATTTGGTGTGAGGTCTTTGGTTGTTTCAGTTGAAAAGAAACCATTGAGGGCCACACATTCCTAAAGCCCTACAATATTTACTGCTAGCCTTGCTTTGGGTAAAATGAACCCATTTGCTGTTTTGTAATTTTACTGCTTTAGCTGGGTCTCTTCTAACTCCCTGACCTCTGGGATGAGCAGCAGGTTGGTCAGAAGCTGCTCCCTCTCAGGGTGCTCAGCCCTGATCACCCCAGGGATGGTGCAGAGAGGCCCTGGCTCACACTCATGGCTGGAACAGCCAAGGGCAGGGAATGGTGGGGTTTGCTCCCTTGGAGGGTGGGAAGCGGAAAAGCCTCCAGGGGTCACCCCTGTGGGGAGGAGGGGACAGGACAGGGGACCCCAAACTGACCCCCAGGGGATTCCATCCCATCTGCATCGTACTCAGTGTAAAAGCTGAGGGACCAAAGGGTCAACTCTCTTCCTTCAATGGCTGACCTCCCAGGAGGACCCTGTCTGTTCCTCTGCCTCTGACCCTGATCTGAGTGTTCCTGACTCCAGAGCTGGAATCCAGCTCCTGTTGGTCACCACCAGTCCAGTCTGGGACTTTTCCCTGTGCCTGCTGGTGACATGATCCTCATCCTGGGAGCTTGAGATGGCTTTGTATGCACTGTATCTATTTCATTATTTTCTTTCTTTTTATTTATTTATTTATTTTAATTTTAGTATTAATACTTCATTAAAGTAGTTTAGTTCATTCTAAACATGTAAATCTCCCTATCCTCTTCCTTGTCCTTTCTTTTTTGGGGGAGGAAAGGCCATCTGTCAGTCTGGTTTTGGTAATTTTGGCTGAAACCACGACAAAGAGCAAAGACTCTTTGAACTGACGGGCAAAAAGCAAGCTAGAAAACTGCTTGCTGCTTGGATCCCCTTGAAGGGGAGAAAATTGTAGATAGGAGGTAAAAAGCCTAAGGAAATTTTAAGGAAATGGCTTTCAAGCCTCTTCTCTTCAGAAAACATTACTCTGGAGTTAACTTGGTTTGTTCTGTTCACTGTGGTGGTTCTAACTGTGGGACAGAACAAGCCCATTTGGCTTGTTCTTTTTAAAGGAATTTTAATTTCAAGAAGGTGGTGTCCTGACTGGACACCCCGCAGGAGGTGGGGTGGTTCCCACAGGAACTTCTCTCCAGGAACAACTTGGCAGGAGCACAAGCTGCTCCGCTCTCAAATCGGTGGCGTTCGCTTCTCGGGTTTTAGAGGTCGCTCTCATTCTCTAGCTAAGGTCACAAATCAGAAACTGAATGACTCAAACAATTCAACACAGCCCCCTGAGGACTCTGTTCCAATGATTCCAGCAAGGAAAATGTGGATTCCTTGTGAATGACTGGTAGTCTCCTATGTTTGACCATTAGATAAAGGGTATAATTGCTGTTTGACCATCACCGCCCCCAGATGAGGGTGCAAAGCTGGTAGGGTGTGTGGGTACAGGTGATATTGGATATTAGACAGCTACCTGATATTTTAATTGCACACCTGAAATATCAGGCTAATTTTATCATTCAATACATGCTATCTTGTTTCACTAATTTAGTTTATATGTGTTTTTTTGCAGGTTTTCTTTCTTTACTCAATAAACAATGAATGCAAAATTGCATGCATATGTGGTCTGGATGCTTCTTATCTAAATAAAATGACGAGCAGAGAGGGAAAGGGAAAGTCTACACTGCACGGTGGAGGGGAGAGGAGAGGTCCCCAGGCTCTGCAAGTGAAAGCTGTGTCAGCAGGACCTGAGCCAACTTAATTAGCCCTGTGAAGAGACTGGGCAGAGGGCTCCCTTACTGCAGCAACATCATGTTTGAAAATTCACCTGATGTCTCTGGGCTTTGCTGAACTCTGCAAACGGACGTGTCTCTGCAGCATCGCACCCTGCACGCAAGCGGAGGCATCACCTGAGGTTCCAGTCCATGCTGGCTGCTAATCTCCTACAATTCGGTCATTAACGTGCCCAAAAGTGCACAGTGAAGCACACGGCGCCTGGTGCCTCTCCTGCCAAGGCCAGGGAACAGCAGGCAGGGACAGCTGGAGCCTCTCTGCCCCCGCAGCCTGGCTGTGGGCTAGGAGGCCATCAAAGCACAAGCCGTGGCTAGAGGTGACCCACCCTTGCAGAGCATCCCCAGGCATTGGCATTCAAACAGCCACCTCTTAGTCTTCTGCAGCATTTAATCCTGGAACACCAAAGCCAAGCTGAGCTTCCCAGCTGCTGGGCAAGGAAGCCATTGACCACCCTCCGGCAAGCGGCCTGAGGTCCCTTGGGGCCTGTCAGGGAGCTGCCAGTGGGAGGACTATGACAATTCATGCAGTACGAAGGCTTATTCCTGGCTGCCACCGTGTCAGTCTCAGGTTCAGCTCGTTAGGGCCTTCATCTCTTATTTATGCAAATAAGTTTGTGCACAGTCACAAAACACACAGACGGGCTATTTATCAGTTTGGCACAGTCTCCAGCTTTCCCAACCCTCAGACATCTCTGACAGAGGTAGAAGACAATGTGGTCTTCCCTTCTCAGCAGAGAGGCCGAGGCAGAACTTCTCTGCTACCATCCACGTCCTCTCAAAGGATTCCAGCTGCTCGGGGTAGAGGAGATAATGCATTCTGTATGACTTTAAACCTATTACGTTACAGTTCAGGGTGTTTGATCTTATGAATAACTGATCTCCCCTTGTTTCACCTTTCCAGGGAAGGAGATTTATGGAGCTGCATAGCTCAAAACATTCTGTCTGCAGCTTATTATTTATTTATAAAAAGCATCTGACCAAAAACGGTCTCTCTCGCTCATGAATGTGCATCAGAACCTCAGCTTAGCCCCCTCTGGAGCTTTCTGCACTCTCCACACTTTAGGAAATTATTATCTTCTGCGCTAGTCTGGTCTGGAGTCATCATCTACCCTTTGCTCTCCACACACAGCTGGAGGAGGTCTGAGTCCTCCTGGCAAGGGTACAGATCTACCAGAAACACAACTTTAGGGAATTCTTCTCCAGTTCTGTACCCCAGGCCAGAAGCAGGCTGAAAGCTTTGCCTGAAAACTCCAGGGACCAGTTTCTCATGTATGGTCCCAGCATGACGGCTTATTGAAGCTGCCACGATTGCACACAAAATCACAGAATGTTATGGGGTGGGAAGGGACCCCTGGAGATCATCCAGTGCAACCCGCTGCCACAGCAGGGACACCCACAGCAGGTCCCACAGGAACGTGTCCAGGTGGGTTTGAATGTCTCCAGAGATGGAGACTCCCCCACCTCTCTGGGCAGCCTCTGCCAGGGCTCTGCCACCCTCACAGCAAACAAGTTCCTCCTCATGTTGAGATGGAACTTCCCATGTTCCAGTTTGTGCCCATTCCCTTTTGTCCTGTCCCTGGGCACCACTGAAAAAAGACTTGTCCCTTCCTCCTGACACCCACCCTTGAAGTATTTCTAGGGCTTGATCAGATCCTGCCTCAGCCTTCTCTTCTCCAGACTAAGCAGACCCAAGTCCCTCAGCCTTTCCTCATCAGAGATCATAGAATCATAGAATCATAGAATCATTTAGGTTGGAAGAGACCCCTGGGATCATCAAGTCCAACCATCAGCCCTACTCTACAAGTTCTCCCCTACACCAGATCCCTCAACACCACATCTCATCCACTCTGAAACACAGTCAGGGATGGGGACTCCACCCCCTCCCTGGGCAGCTGATTCCACTGACTGACCACTCTCTCCGTGAAAAATTTTTTCCTAATGTCCAGCCTATATGATCCAGGTCCCTCATCATCTTCATAGCCCTATACAAGGTTCACTGTACAAACTAGCAGAAAAGAACTTTCCATAATAGAAGTAAAGACAGAAAAAAATGACACAGCTTTTTGCTGTATTACCCTTATCTGAGGTAAGGTAAGGCCTGACCCCTTCACTTCCCCTGCGGTCTGTTATAACCATCTCCCAGGACCCGTGTGGAGCTGTGGACCCACAAATGGTCCTGGGATTGGCCCCTAGGGGAGGAACACTCCCAGCAGGCAAGGAGAGGTACTCACAAAGGTTACCCTTCAAGGGTGGCTTCAATTGTACCTTCATTTGACAGCAACACAAAATATAACTTTCCCTAATCCCCCCAGAATCTGATTCCATGAGATATGGTGCATTTCAAGTGCAACACAAATCGCAATGCAGGGGCCTGGAAGTATTTCCAGGTTTTTTTCCTTATTTCCCCGCAGGGAATTTATATTTGCACATGAGAACAACTGCAATCTCAATTAAAGACCTCCTGGACGGGCTCTCTCGTTAAAGTCCATTGGGCTCTCTCATTAAAGTCCATCAAGGTGCCTTTCTTTGATTCGTTCAATATGCCAGGAACCTGGAGTGGGTTGACCCCAGCTGAGCACCCACCTATGTGCTTGTTCACCCCCGACATCAGGGCGATGAGCTCATTCAGGAGAGGGAATTGCGAGAACAAGAGCAAGGGAACTCGTGGGTTGAGCCTGGGAAAAAGAGAAGACCCTGGTGCTGGACCATCATCAAAGAACTGCTGTGCTATCAACGCTGCCTTGCTCACCAACCCAAGCCACAGCACCTTACAGGCTGCTCTGAGGACAACAAACTACCTCTCAGCGAGACCCAACGCAAGTGAGAAAAACAACCCCAACCAACAAACAAAAGAACAAAATGCATTGCCTTAGGTTAACCACAAAGCTAATGGTCCTAGAAGGGGCACTTCAGTCCTAACTCCAAGTGCTCTTCCACAATGGCTGCCCCTTTTTATTCCAAATCTATTTGCCACTTGGGTAAGCGCAAAACTGCACCGTCAAAAATGCCTATACAGCCTGTCTTCCTTCCTGGGAATTTCATCCTGCCGATTCCAGCTGAGCAGAATTACTCTACATCATGGAAACATATGCTTCCCCTTAATAAAGATTTGAATGCAGCCACTTCCAGTCTCCCCCTTCGCTTTCGCATCGGTGCAGTAAAGGATTATCCATGCAAAATTATACGGCCAAGCTTTCTGCTGTGAGCCGGCACGGCTCCGTTGTTTTTCACGGATCAATTAGCACACACTGGAGAGTTTAGCCATTGTTGTCTGTAATGGCTAATTTGCCAATTAGAGGGAGCTGAGAGCCATCTGTGTACATGCCATCAGGACACACCAGTGAAAGGGAGACTGTAAACCGACAGAACGTGACCTACGGTGGCAAGAGACGCAAAGAGAAGGTGGGAGAGCTTACCTTTGGAGCCTGTGGCACGTCGGACACAGCGGCCTTCGGCACCGCAAAAACAGGGCTTGGTGCAAGTGTTGCTGGCTTTTTGGGGGGCCTGGGTGGGGGGTGAAGGGTTTGGTTTTCATATCTCCGCACCATGTAGTACTGCTCTTCGCTGATCTCCTCCACCGTTGTCTTAGTTGCAGGAGGTACAAGTGCCCGGACATCTTTGCTGAGCAGATGGACAGTCATGTTTAAGCGGTACACGGGGATCTCCCAGCTCTCCACTGGGCTGCTGGGGTTACTGACCAGCAAATAAGAGTCTGTGATTTCTTCTTCCAGTTGCAGACCAGGCACAGCAGCCAAGACATCTTCCTCAACAGAGAGGTCCCTCACAGACACTTTGACGTTAAAAGGCAAACGAAATTCTTTGCAAATCCCTGAAAGCTGGTGCTGTTTCTTGTCATGAATCACTTCCACAAAGCCACCTTCCATGTACATAGGCAGGAGCACTCTCTTATAGGCATGGCTTAGTATTTGTTCACAAGCTAAAACGTCTATGACTTTCTTTCTTCCCTCATAGAGGACTTCAGTAGTCTGGCATTGCTGAACTAGAAACTGATCTCCAACCGACACAGAGAAGAGCTCTTTATGAGGGGAATCAAAGGCTTTAGTCGCTACAACATGAAGCTGTTCCTTTTCACTCCTTGCTATCTCTAAGTCATAGGCAGTTGGAAACTCACGCGGTCTCCTCTTGAACTTTCCCTTGTAGCTCAGAGGGATTAAAAAGTGTCTTTTGGGGGAATCACTTCTGATCTCAGAGGCTAGGACTCTTGTTGCCTGGTACTTTTTGTAGATGACAATTTCTGTCCCCGCGTGCAATAAGCTATAAGGTTTTTGGCTTCCCGAAGGTCCTTCCATTATCTCAGCAACCATAGGGAATTCGTTGCTTGTTCTCTCAAATATGTCTTCCAAAGACAGTGGCTGAAGGAAAGAGCTAATATCATAGCAGTCTGTTATATCCTTCACCTCCACGTCTAGATCTGAGAGGATACGAACTATGTCCTTTCGAACTGAAAAGAAAAATACATACAATGACTTTTGTTTTCCAACTGACATTGGAATAAAATATGCACGTCCAGCTGGCCAGATACTGAAAGTACCTTCCCTGAGGTGTGCACCTCTCTATATTAACATGCACAATTACTGGAGCAAGTCAAAGTCTGTTTTAATTTGAGATATCAGATACTCCATCTCCCAGAGAAACAAGAGGAGAGAAGAATAAGGTGTGCGAGTGAAAACAGTTTAAGAAAAAAGAAATATATTTCACTGTCTTTCTCGCAGCATCTCCAAGTTTAATCAGCTGTTTATCTGATCAACCCTTTTTCCTTGAGTACAAAATGTATTTCTATTATTTTATTTCACAGTAACTCCAAAGTTACTGTGAAAATTGTCACAGGTTTCTCCAAAGAAATGGACTGGGGGAACATTCTTAACGAATAAATAACATTTGAACCCATCAACACGTATTGTTGCTGTGGGCAGCCTGGGAGAAATAAGATATTTTGATACTGTAATAACAATTAAAACATTTATAATTAGTAGAAAAAAATATCACTTGGGAAAAAAGCCCAAACCTTTGTATAACAAAGCTTAAGTTTACTGTTAATGAATGAAGAATTCTCTAGTATAATAGTCCTCTGTGGAACTCCTGCACCCTTTTCTGCAGCAGCTGGTTTTATTCACAATCCGAGCCGAGCCATTGCATTTAACAGGCTGATGGGGAACAACAACCCTTTCACCACACCTGAACTTGCAAAATTGTGGATGCAAGACTTCCAAGCACAAAGCTGACTGTGCAATCAAGGCTTGGTAAAGAGTTTGGCTCCGGACCAGCGACACTACAGATCACTGACCAGGGCAGTAAAACTTAACAAGCAAACAATATTTAATGACTCTCTCCAGTAAGACTTTTTCTGGGCAGTCCTGCACACAGGATGATGTAGCTTGGATTCACGCTTCCTTGGAGCAGGACATACCCATATTTTATACTTAAAAGCCGGTATCAGACGTATTTTACATGATAGAATTTTATGAAGTGATTCAGGATCTTTTAGCTCATCTTCGTTTTTGTCACGTTGACACCTCTCAAGCACCACCAGGGGAAGTCAATGAAGGAAGAAGGACTAGTCAAAATGAAAGTTTTCTGTGAGTTGGGGGAGCTCCACGTACATAATTTGTTCATTACTCAGAACAAGAAGTGTAAAGAAATCCTGCCCACAGCCTGTGAAAATATAATCTGCCATCCCTCTTATCAGGAATCATTTTATTGAATTGTGGATAGTATTTCTCATACTTAATCTTGTGTCTATTTATGGCTCTTCTAAAGATGGTGAAAATCCATTTTTCATGGTCCACATGAAAGTAGTTAATCGTGTACCATGAAGCCTACTTTTCAAGTTTGTATTAAATAGATTTTTTAAGACATATTTAATACTTCTTAAATGTAGAGCATGCTATGAAACATATATGGGTAAGAAATAAAATCACAGAATCACAGAATCCCAGAATCTCAGGGATTGGAAGGGACCTTGAAAGCTCCTCCAGTCCAATCCCCTTCCAGAGCAGGAATACCCAGAGCAGGGCACACAGGAACGCCTCCAGGCGGGTTTGGGATGTCTCCAGAGAAGGAGACTCCACCACCTCCCTGGGCAGCCCCTGCCAGGGTTCCCTCACCCTCACCAGGAAGAAGTTTTTCCTCATATTGAAGTGGAACCTCCTCTGTTCCAGCTTGCACCCATTGCCCCTTGTCCTGCCATTGGATGTCACTGAGAAGTGTCCATCCTCCTGACACTCACCCTTTCCATATTTATAAATGTTAATAAGGTCCCCCCTCAGTCTCCTCTTCTCCAGCTCAAGAGACCCAGCTCCCTCAGCCTTTCCTCCTAGGGGAGATGCTCCACTCCCTTCAGCATCTTGGTAGCCCTGCCCTGGACTCTCTCCAGCAGTTCCCTGTCCTTCTGGAACTGAGGGGCCCAGAACTGGACACAATACTCCAGATGGGGTATCTGATTGGAAGACAACTGAACTCCAAACGTTTCTGAACCTTCTGAACGCCGTGTAGAAACGTTAAACTCTTAGTGATTCTGCGCATGAACTTAAGGGGATGTAGGAATACACCTAAGTGAATCCAGCTTCGGGAGATGGATTCCTGAATCTAGCTAGAGCAGCAGGAAACGAAGCATTTTGACTCATGAAGATATACTTTCCAACCTCTCACATTAAATCACACAGCAAGCACAGCTGAATGTCTCACGATAAGCATTTAACAACTACAGTGCGTTGTGCTAGCGATCTCTGCCCGCTTTCTTTTCTTTCTCTTTTACCCATTTACTCACATCATTCATCCAAGAAAGCTCCATCATGAAAAGATTTCCTGCTAAATATCTCCAGGAAAGACATAACTCTGTTTGCCTTTCATTTCTGTGGTGCTCACTGGTTTGTCTCTGGTAAATGCAGGAGGCAGCAAAACCTTTCCAACATTTAAGCTCCTGCCCTTTAGGCTTTAACAGAGCAGACAACACATCAGCCAGTGGAAGTGCAGCAGGTCTCCATCTGCTGCCTGGGCTGTCCTAGAGCAAGGTCAAACATTGCAGCCTAATCTGGGGTGTTTTTTTGCTGAGGTGGGTGTCTCGGGGAGGGGAGGGACACTACGCAGGCACACGGTGGTCACTACTGCAGCTGGGCTCTTCCAGCCACCACAACTCCAAAGGAGACCCTCACTCTGTGACCATACCCTTGCTCACCTTCTGATTCTTCTCCCCTGACTACTCTCAGTCACAGGTTTAAAGTCAGGCATCGATACAGACAGCAGCAGGAACAGATCCCAGCAGTTTCAGTGTTTCGGTGGAACAACTTGAACACTGATCATGTGTGAAACGGACAAAATGACTATTTATTTAAAAAAAAAACAACCCAAAACCAAACTTGCAACACAAATTACAGCTTTTAAAGCTCTTGGTTTTCTAATGCCTTCCTGCTTCCTCAGACCTAGAGGTGTCAGAAACTCTCTGTGAGTCTTTTCTGTTGATATACTTTTCCTGCAATAGAGTAAAATAAAGAAATGGAGTTTTGTTTTCCGCAGCACCCCGGTTCTGCGAGTGAACAGCCATGGACTGCCCTACAGCAGGTATGACTGGATTCTTTTTCTGCCTCCCAGCCGCAGCCAGGAACGATCAAAACCTGATCTCCATGGCCAGAGTCCAAGACACAAGGAAAGAGAACCTGAGAACTGAACAGAATTACTGAACTCCACTTGCTCACTATGTAATATCTTTTCTGTGCAAGGAGGATTTCATTGTAGTGATGGATAAAACAGCAACAGAAAGAGATAGGAGATAACCAGCTGATAAATGAGTAAAAAATGCTCATACTTCTTCAACCTGAAACTAGCATCAGTGGCAAATACAGGTCAGGAATTCTTGACCAAACCAAAACCTTCTTGCCTATTTTAAGCTGATTTTGTGTATTTAAGGGTACTTTGCTAGACCAAGACACACAGAACATTGACTTTGGTTGCTACTCACATTTCATCACGGCCTGCACTTCATAGACAGGCATGAGAACCAAGCAGCCACCAAAGTTCTCAGGCAGTGGATTAGAGCAGTCCCAGGGATGGAAAGTGTTGGACAGTTTGACAATCCGGTTTCTGCACTTTGGGATTTTCCATTCTGCAATCTCTTTGAGGGTGTAGATCTGGTCGTCTTCACACTCGTAGAACTTTCCTTCTTGTGAAAGGGGCAAAGTAAAGGCGTGAGACTGGTTGTTTCTGACCACGCCGCAGCTCACGGCCACCCTTCCGTCCACCTCCCCCACTGCGTTGAAGGTGATCTGCTCGCCACGTCTGACAGTGAAGTTTGCCAATTTTATATCCTCAGGGCTGTAGAAACACGGGTGGCCAAACCTTGTTGGCCCAATAGAGACTTTTCTGGTAATTTCTTCAATGCTGACATAGGGAGTTTTGTCTGCCACAACCTTATAAAGACCTAAGAGCAGAAAACCTGCATTACAAAAAAGGGAAATATATAAAGGAACCCACGCCAAATTTTAGACTGTGAATGCAATAAAAACGGGGAGCAAAGCACATCAAACAATTTGTAGCTAATAATTTGGGTGCTAAAACCTGACTGCATAAAGATAATATCAACTACACGATACAAGTCGCAGGTGGCTGGAATCAGCCCTTTCTCATCTGCAGGTAATTTTGACATCCAACTTTTTTACATCCCTGGTAAACAGAGGAAAAAAATATTTTCTTTGCTGCAGAAAAAAAAAGGGAAAAAAAATCTTAAATTCTTATCTGTCTTCTCAGAAAACTAATCTTCAAGGAAAAAAAAAATGCAGAAAAGGTATAAGGAAGAGCAACAGCAATGTGAGCAAGTGGAATCCAGAAGGAAGTTTCTGGCTAAACGCTGAACTATGCATTCTTCCACACACAGGCTGAGGATTCCTAGACCAAGCACGTTTAAAGGCACAACACAGATTAAAAAGTAACCCCTACAGATAAGACTGAGCAAAATAAATTTATTTTAATAATTCTGGCAGCCCAGATCACCAGATGGAGTAATGCAAAGTCTGAGTCTTGCAGGGCTGTGGCCATCACAGGGCAATCAAAGTGCTCAAGTTCTGCAAGGCAGGAGCTGTGTCTGCACTTCCCTGTCCCCCAGGGACATTATTATTTCATGTTAATCACGCCCCTTGGAGCTGTCTCATTAAGGGTCCACAGCGCAAGAAAAATATGCACGTATCTATATTTGGGTGTTTTTATAGAGGGAGATGAGGTGGATGGTTTAGAGGACGAAGCAGTAGGGTGTAGCTGAGCTGTGGGATTCAGCTGTCTTTTCAACCAGGCACAGCAGCGTGAATGCTGCCCCTTGGAACTGCCTTGCAGCTTCCTGGGACAGGCATCGACTATAGCTCGAGTGGATAAAGCTGAATGCAGCTCCCAGGCCGAGTTTGCAAGCCAGGGGACCCACACACAGATTGACTGGTGCCTACAGCTACAGTGACACAGCAGCCAAGCTCCCAGGGAAGCGCAGTGCCTTTTCTACTTCTTCCCTCAAAGCCAGCTAGCAGAGACCTCATGGTCCCTGCTGCTCCACACTTTCACCTCTCTGGACTGCACACGTAGCACTGTATCTTTGGGTAAAGGAATAGGAAAGAGAATAGGCCAAGAGAAAATGGCCTCAAGTTGAACCAGGGGAGGTTTAGGATGGATAATAGGAAAGATTTGGACACTGAAAGCGTTCTGAAGCCTTGGCAGAGGCTGCCCGGGGCAGTGGTTGAGGCACCATCCCTGGAGGTATCTAAAAGCCGGGCAGACGTGGTGCTGAGGGACATGGGTCGGTGATGGTTTTCGTCAGTGTTGGATTGATGGTTGGACCTAATGACCTGAAAGGTCCCTTCCCACCCAGACAATTATAGAAGTCCACGATTCTATACATACTCCCACCTTCACAGTACTGGAGAATGGGATGGGGACTCAAGGATTTCTGTTTGGCACCACAAGAGACTTGTTCATGAAAGCTCCACATCTCATGGGTGGATTCTGCCATGCTTACAAAGGTTGAAGTGACCCACTCACCTGCCCCTGGTTGTTTTGTGTGGGAAGTGGATCCCAACTGTCTATGACTCCCTTCCTGTGGGAACCGGAGTGTGAGAAAAGGGCAGGATGCCCCAGCATCTGGCTTGGGTCTCAGCAGGGTCAGATGCTTCCAGAACAGAGCTCCTGTTCGATGTTGGGAGACACTCACTCCCTCTCTAGACCTCCTCTGATACTGGGATCATTTAACACATTAGATTGGGGGATTGTTTTTAAAAACAACTTCCAAATCGCACATTTTCTCCCACACCTTTTACCTTACCAAGTTTCACCCACTCACCACAATCAGCACAGCTGAGGGGCATGCATGGAAGCAGGGCTCCTTAAGATTGTGTTCTTTAAAGATGATATATCAAACCACTCCCTCCAGCACAACAGCCTTTTCTTTTTTTTCCCCTCCTCCCCCCAGAATTGCTGTGATTCCTTTTTCGCTGCAAAAAGCACCCCTACCTTTACTTCATAGCTTTAGCACCCTCTTGTTAAAGGAGATATTATTGAGATTCTGTCTGTTGAGTAGCTTTTAAATGAATTTAACATCACATTGGGCATGTTTGGTTCTAGGGGATACCTAGAGAGACCACTAGGACCTGTGGCAAGTAACAGGTCTGGGGTCCAGCCTAAAGAGCAGCAGCCTATTGAACTACTGCAGAGAGAGTCACCAGTTGTGCCCATGTTGTAAACAGCTTTCTGCAATATCGTGCCTCCACACTTAGAATCATAGAATCATAGAATCATTTAGGTTGGCAGAGACCCTTGGGATCATCCAGTCCAACCATCAGCCCCACTCTACAAGTTCTCCCCTACACCAGATCCCTCAACACCACATCTAATCTGCTCTTAAACACAGTCAGGGATGGGGACTCCACCCCCTCCCTGGGCAGCTGATTCCACTGACTGACCACTCTCTCTGGGAAAAACTTTTTCCTCATGGCCAGCCTAACCCTACCCTGCTGCAGCTTGCAGCCATTCCCTCTCCTTCTATCGCTCATTGCCCGTGAGAAGAGACCAGCACCAACCTCTCTGCAATGCCCTTTCAAGCAGTTGTAGAGAGGGATGAGGTCTCCCCTCAGCCTCCTCTNCCTTTTCTGCCAGGCAGCTCCAGCCACACTGCCCCAAGCCTGTAGCCATCCATGGGGTTGGGGTGGCCCAAGGGCAGGACCTGGCACTTGGCCTCGTTGAAGCCCATGCCATTAACATTGGCCCATCCATCCAGTCTATCCAAATCCCTCTGTAGAGCATCCCTGCCCTCAACCCGATCAACACTCCCACTCGTCTGTGAGAGGGTTGGCTTTTTCTGTGTGCATTTAGTGCCCTTGTGCAAAGACATCCTCTGCATTTCTGTCCTCACTGCTGCGCTACAGGAAAGCCTTTGGGCCTTTTTCTGGGTCATTAATAGAACTGCCCAAGTGCAAAGTCCAACTGCAACAGGCTTTTTTCTCTCACTGGTGTTTATAACGTTTCTCACAGCCGTTTTTAAAATGATTATTAACCAGCCAGTTAGATACCCCAGTCCTAATTAGTTCTGGAGCTGTCAGTGAGATCAGGGCAAACTGGATCATCAGCAACTAGAAAATATGGCAGTGACAAGGCACCAATGACAAACTGGAATTGTGGAAAAGACAGCATCCCCCAAACAGTGCTCCAGCGTCATGCTTTGCAAGCAGAAGATGGACATCATCACCTGGCATTGCTGGGAGAAAGCAAATAGGATTATTTTTCATTAAAAAATGTATTTGAAGTACATATGATGTATCCCAAAGGCAATAACGATGCTTAGCCATCTGTGATACAGGAGCATGTGCGTTGCCCCTAGAAAACCTCCAGAATTGCTTAAAAGGCCTCCACAAACTATGTTAAAAGCCCGTTCCCAGCTGAAAATATTTGGCAATGTACAGGTATGAGAAATATTCCTCTCTGTGTGTTTGACAGCAGACTCAGGCTCCACTAATTTTGCTGGGACTACAGCACAATTTGGAAGCCAGATATTTCAGCAGCAAACGGATGAGCATCCTGTGTCGGAAAGCAGGTTTCATATGGAAGTTTAATTACCAGATCTTATACAAAACTAGACAACTGATTATTCCTGTGGGCCCAGGGAGAGTGACTTTGCCAGAGTAAGGAGCAGAAAAATCTTCTCCTTCCCTTCTGCTGGTTTTTCTTAATTCTGGTAACAGAATGCTTGCATGGGCAAGGAAAGAGCCATGTGGCCTTGCGTACTCAGCTTCGGTATGGATGAGACCCATGAAGGAGCAGAGGCAACTAATAACCACCTGTTTATGCTTACGAGTATGTAAAGCACCATATGTTACTCAGTATAGAAAAGAGGTGTATACACAAAAAACTTATTGTGGTATGATGGCTGAAAGCCACAGTGGTTCCCACCTAAGTGCCATCATCCACCGTGGTATCATCTCATAAATGGTCACCTTGCTATGATATATATTTAAAGAAAAAAAACCAAAACCAACCAAGCAAAACCAAACAGAAAACCCAAACATCATCTGAAACCATTCAGAACCTTCTTAAAATCATTATGAAGTGAATTACAAAACCAAATGGTTTTCAAGCCTAAGACAGCAAGGAAGTCTCCAGAATGGGAGACACACGGTAAGTCTGAGATGCTAAAGTTTGGACATTTTGAGGTCAAATGAAATTTTTTATTTATTTTTTCATAAGCCATAAAATGACTGAACCAAATTCACTTAGACTTCCCTAGGAGAGCCTGGTGGGCTCCTGAGGGAAAAGGCAGATGGAAGTATCAAAGCCAGAAAAAAGTCCAGCTGGTCTCCCCAGAGCTGACACGTTTGCTCCCATGGATCTACTCTCTAACTGTAATCTGGTCTAAAACCAACGCTCACTAATGCCAAATAGTTCTGGGGAAAATCACAGGCAGAGACAAGAATAACTGCACACACTCACACGACCATAGGAATGCAGAACCCCACGAATCCTCTGCACCCAGTGGCATTTCACTAGGGGAAGGGCCTGCCTAGTCATAATAGGGTAATTAGTAAGGGCCAAACCCAATCAGGCCATCATTTCCAAGAAAACTTTTGGGCATTGTTGTACATGCCTGTAGAGAGAGGGGAATCTTAAAACATTATTCTCCTTGGTGTGGGAGAGAAAACACAGCCCAGAGTTCACCCATTTAGTCTCGTGGGAAAGCGTGTTTCAATAGAAGGAGGTTTTCACCATCTTTTTCCAGAACTTTTTAAAGCAGCTCTCTTTTACTGGTTATAGCATGATAAAGTGTACTTCCCTTTAGCTTTATGGACTTCCCAGTTTTAGTCTCAATTAGTCCTGAAGGAAAGGAGTATCCTTTATATTCTCTCTTTTTTATTCATTTCCCCACAGAAAAGTGAGAAAACCAGGAGCTGGGCTCAACTAGTAGAGCTGCAAGGGGCCTTCCAGGGAAAAGAGAATAGCAGAAAGACCTGCTGTCCCAGAGGAGTGGCTTCTCTTCCCCAGGGTAATGCAGGGAGACTGGGAAGGACTCAAAGGGACAGTCATGCTCATCTATGTGTCCATCCAACTACGTAGGAATTACAGGTTCACAGAATTATAGAATTGTCTGGGCTGGAAGGGACCTTTAACATCATCCAGTCCAACCATCAACCCAACTCTGATAAAACCCATCACTGACCCATGTCCCTCAGCACTGGGTCAACCTGGCTTGTAAATCCCTCCAGGGATGGTGCCTCAACCACCACACCGGGCAGTCCATTCCAAGGCTGAACAACCCTTTCAGGGTAAACATTTCTCCTAATTTCTATCAGGATGTTAGGAAAAAGCAGGATATCGGGAAGGAGCAACTGCCAGGGACCTCCTGAGAAGAGGGATCGCCCAGCAATAGTTTAATGGAAGAGGGAATGTATAACAGAACATGACAGAACCATTCCTGCTGGCACACGGCTCGGGTGATGTGCAGATCACCCCTTCCTGCTAACGTGTTAGTAGTGAAAATTGTAGTTCCAGTCATTGTTAGATGCAGCCACTGAGGTGTCTAGAGTAAGGGCAGACTTCTATTTTTCACCCAGTGGCTGAGCACAGGAAGAATAGCCCGGCCCTCTGAGGCTTGAAGAAGAACAAATTAGAACGAGGATAAAATGAACTAACACAGACAGTGAACTTGGGGCTGCAGCGGTTTCTCTAAGGGGAAGGGCAGATTAGGCCTTTATGGAGGGATCTGATTTGCCAGAGCAGAAAAAGAGAATTGTGCAGCCTGCAAATAGGCTCAGAAAGACAAAGAGGAAAGCTCGTTTGAAGGCAACGAGCCCGGTTCCTCACTCTCAGAGGCGCCATCCCCAGAGTAACCTAAACCAGGAGCGTTGCTTATATATGCCGGTCTGTGAAAGGGAACATCAGCCCACCCTATGCAAATGATCAGCCACGGCAGGGGAAGTGGAAAATTAGATCAAAGCAGAAGATTTGTTTGCATTGGCCCTGGCAGGAGAGCGCTGAACGTACGTGGTAAATACAGGGCCAGGCTCCCAGGGACCTGCGGATGTTTCTATTGAAGTAAGTCAAAGGCAGTGGGAAAATGTCATCTGCAACTTGGGTCTGTGCCTTCTCCTGGGGATGGGGGGCAAGCCAGCAGTGCTCTCGTACAGTGCCCCGTTTAGAGTGATAAGAGGGGGAAAAGGGAAAAGTTCAAGAAAAAGCAGAGGCTGGGACACCCTGACTCCGTAAATCATAGAATCATAGAATCATTCAGGTTGGAAGAGACCCTTGGGATCATCCAGTCCAACCATCAGCCCTACTCTACAAGTTCTCCCCTACACCAGATCCCTCAACACCACATCCAATCTACTCTGAAACACAGTCAGGGATGGGGACTCCACCACCTCCCTGGGCAGCTGATTCCACTGACTGACCACTCTCTCTGGGAAAAACTTTTTCCTCATGGCCAGCCTAACCCTACCCTGCTGCAGCTTGCAGCCATTCCCTCTCCTTCTATGGCTCATTGCCCGTGAGAAGAGACCAGCACCAACCTCTCTGCAATGCCCTTTCAAGCAGTTGTAGAGAGGGATGAGGTCTCCCCTCAGCCTCCTCTTCCTCCAGCTAAAGTCCCAGCTCCCTCAATCGATCTTCATAAGCCTTATTCTCCAGGCCTCTCA
>VZTM01012663.1:138185-159261 GCA_013400555.1 Jacana jacana | reverse complement strand
CATCAATGAAGATATTAAACAGGAAAGGCCCCAGCACTGAGCCCTGAGGAACCACTTGTGACCGGCCGCCAGCTGGATTGAACTCCATTGAGCACCACCCTTTGGGATCGTCCTTCCAGCCAGTGCTGGATCCAGCAGATCCTACGCTCATCCAAGTAAAGCAGAACCATTCCCCAGCTAAGAGCTACATTAGACCAGTGACAAATTTACCTCTCGCCAAAAAGCTCTGGAAGGCAATAAAAGTACATATGCAGGGAGAAAGCAGAGAGCTGTGCTCCCTGTTGGGCTAATAAGAAGTGTCATTATACCCCTCTTCAGCGCTGCCGTTCAGTAATACCCGTCATGCGGAGGATAATAATGATAAATTTCAGCGAAATGAACTCTGAATTTATTTTCCTAGTGAAATAACCCAGTTGTCTAGAACGCCGGTTCAGAGGGCTCGTAAGTATGCATGCAAATTGTAGTGATTAGGTCGAATTTGAGAATGTACTCAATGGGGCAACAACATCCAAATGCCAAGTTGTAAAATTGATCACTTGAACACAAACAAATCCAGATTCGCCAAGTTCAAGCATTCGAAATCACAAGCCATTCTGTTCTAAAAGTCAGGAGATTCAGCCTTAATAAATGTAGGATTACAGTTATCACTCAGCTGCATTGGATTGTTTAGGATTCAAATGTTAAAACCTGTCTGCCAATCAAGATTTAGGTTATGACTTCCTCTGTGCATATATATTTTAGAGACAGAAGAAATGTTAATAATAGCGAGGAATCTTGGATTTCAATAAAAATGCCACGTATCTGGAGAGTTCACAGTACAGCAGTACTTCAATAGCCACAGATAATTAAGGTGCCTTTGATCACTACATTTGGGCCCTGCTTGAAAATGGCATTCCAAAAAATTCTTTTAATAATCAGCCATGCAAGTGGTTCTGATTCACCCAGTGAGAACAACTTGAAAGCAAATTGAGGATCAGCTGGGGAAAGAAAATGATTTATAGGAACCATCTCAGGGAGAAATCTGTGGTTTGGAGATGGAAAATGAAGGCAGGGCAGAGGATGTTTTCCCCTGGATTTCAGATGAAACACCGCATTCCCGTGTGCTTTTACACTTCATTTGCTTTGAGAAGTGTGTCTTGTCTCCCTCTGCGGAAAAAGTAGGGACCGGTTTGGGCACTGGCATGGCCTGAGCCATATGCATGCACCCAGAAGCCTCCTCTGGTCCCCACACCGGGGTACCCACAGTCCAGCTCTCGTCCCTCTGCTCCCCAGTCACTCTGCTCCTTAACACAGCGGTGCCCAGTTTGGTAGTTCAAGTCCATCTTCCAAAACATGGATATTTCGGGACTTGTCTGTAGAACACCTGAAGTGGGTTTTAGGCACAAAAACGCATTCATTGTCCTCTAACCCTGCCTCCAGGCACGGAGCAGCCACTTTAGCCACTGGAATTATAAGAAATCATTAAAATAAACCCAAAACATAATGAAATATTTTTAAAAAAATCTATCTAAAATAATTAATAAAATAAAGATACAGAGCACACAGCGAGGAAGATTTCAGCTCCGACAGTGTTTGGCAAAGTCATAAGTAACCAAAAAGATTTCTGTAATAACTCTTAGGCTGAGTGACCCCAGGTACAAAGAAACCATTCCTACTAAACATTATAACATAAATAATTTCTATCCAGGCTCGAGAAAGAACTGCAAGAGATGAAATTTAAAAATGACTTGACTGTGTCTTGTGCCATCTGATAAAATTCTATCCTTGACAGCCGCGTTGTAACCTGGAGCAAATATCAATCGAGACAGCAAATCAATAAAATGAACAAAGGTGATTACTCAGAGTTATAATTCCTCAGAAACGTGTACGTGTGAAATACTGTACCAGGAAAATTTAGTGGTAATTCCACTTTGGCTGAAAACGGGCCGACTTCATTATTTTCACAGACACTTGCTATGAGCTTATTAATTTTGAAGCCAATAACTTTAATGACTTCTCCTGTTGACAGGCAGCATTCATTTCCAGACATTTCATAGATGGAGCCTGAAAAGAAATACAAAAAGGAAAGTGTTATTCAGCTTTTTCTCACTTTGTCAAGCGTCTTTACCTCGTTGAGTGAAAGCAAAAACACTGACAATAACTTACATGAAATAATACTTATCCTGTGATAACTAACCTAATTTTAATTTTCTTCCTTAGTGTCAGGAGAAAATCCATCTCGTGACTCCAGTGATCTCTAGATCTGCCCTGTGTGTACACAGTTCTTAGAGGGATGTAAAGAACACAAGGTCTGAAAAACCTGCATTTCCTAGTTTTTAGGCCAAAATGGAATGAGGTGGAGCACAGGATGGCCTGGGTCGTTGGGTGGGAAAGGTGCCCCTGCAGGGGTCATATAGCATCTCCCAAAGGAAACACCAGACTACACCAGAGGACAAACATTACAGACCCTAGAAGATGCCCAGGGAGAGGCCAGGAGGCATCAGAGTGCACCCAGCAGTTGAGCCTCAGGTACTGATCCATATTTATAACCCTATGTACACGAATCTAGGTTTAAAAAATAACAATAATAATTAAGAAGTCCTGTGGCAGCTGCTTTCAGCAGGCTGGATGTGACACCAGTGCCTCGTTTCCCCTACTGGGAATCCTACTTAGGGTCAGGGGGGACTGTTGTACATGGGCTCTAACCTCTCCCCGCAGGCTACTGCCTTTCTGCTGCACACCAGGACGGTGATCAGCACGGAGACATTCTGGATCATGGTGCCACACGGACATCAAACACAGTCAGGGGAAACAACACGCCGTTTACACGTCCCTTCAACCCATCCGCTGCTAAAGCAGAAGACCAAGGCAGCTGCTGCCCTGCAACTAACAAAGAAAAACCTGTTTTTTCTTATTGTAAAGGCAGTGCATCCTCGTTTGCTCCCCCCTTCCAGTCCCTGGGCAATTCAGCATGGAGTGAATCACTCGGATGCCTCCACTGGATATTGCTGCAGCTCCCATCAGAAGGCTGCCGGCCGCTCCGGGAAACGCAGGAGGAGTCATCATGGCTCTCATGGCTTTCGCTGAGCTCTGTAGGATGTCTCATGACAGCCAGAGAAATGGAGGTGCCACAGTGATTTCATATCAGAGCGAAAGGGAGAGGGAGAGTGAGGAGCCGTGAAGAGGGTAATCTTCCTTTTGTGCCGAAGATCACAAGCAACCACAATGTTATTAGACACAGGGAATCCCAGAGGACCCGGCGTGATGAGCTCCACATTACAGAAACATGGAAAGATGAGCAAAGAATTCCAATATGCTCACCCTTGAACAAATATTTGTGAAAATCTACTTAAAACGGGAGCTCATGGCTTCTGGAGGCGTTTTTTTTTTTCCCCTCTAGTGCCGATTTAGATCCAGCTTCTGCGGGTTACCTCACCTGAAAGCAGACCCCTAGAAACCATTTAGCATATGAAGGTAACTACACTGACTAATTATGGCTTTGGCAAGGGGGCCCTCGGCACAGCCAGGACCTGCTGTGCAGCCACCTACGAGTGCAGGCGTGGAGCCAACGTGAGCTCAGTGGCCTTGATGGCCAGGGCCAATTTCCAAATACCGTGGGATCTGGAGTGGAACAAACCAAGAAACAGTCTCCCCCAGAGGAAGAAGAGCAGGTAAGAGGCTGAACCTCTCACAAAAATGACGCAATTGAAGAAGACCTAACTCCTGCCTCAGTCTATATCCATGACAGAGTGGTGCCACCAAGAAATAAAAACAGGAGTCAGAGGAGCGCCCTGGTTCTGATCAACAGCAGGTTCTTAAGGACTTACTGCTTTTATCAGGTTTGCTTTTCCTCAGGCACAAAATAGCTTAACTACAAATTGTACTGCAGAGAGTTTGGGAAGTCATGGAATCACAGAACTGTTGGAGTTGGAAGGGACCTCTAGAGACCATCCAGCCCAACTCCCTGCTAAAGCAGGATGGCCCAGAGCACAGCTCTCAGGGCTGCATTCAGGCAGGTCCTAAAGGTCTCCAGAGAAAGGGACTCCACACCCTCCCTGGGCAGCCTCTGCCAGGGCTCTGGCACTCTCACCCCAAAGAAGTTCCTCTTCATCTGTGAATGGAACTACCTGTGTCCCAGCTTGTGCCTGTTGGCCCTTGTCCTACTGCTGGAAACCACTGAGAAGAGTCTGGCTCCATCCTCCATCCCACCCTTCAGATATTTGTGAGCATTGGTAAGGTCTCCCCTCAGCCTTCTCTTCTCCAGGCTAAAGAGTCCCAGTTCTCTCAGCCCTTCCTCATCAGGGAGATGCTCCAATCCCTCCACTACTTTTGTTGCCATATGCTGGATTCTCTCCAGCAGTTCCCTGTCTCTCTTGAGCTGGGGAGCCCAGCACTGGAGGCAGGATTCCAGTTGTGGCCTCCCCAGTGCAGAGCAGAGGGGGAGAATGACCTCCCTCCACCTCCTGGCCACACTCTTCCCTACACAGCCCAGGATTCCATTGGCCTTTTTAGCCACAAGGGCACACTGCTGGCTCATGGATAGTTTACCGACTACCAGGACCCCCAGGTCCTTCTCCTCAGAAGTGATTTCCACAATGTCCACCCCTAACCTTTATTTATTCCTGGCATTCTTCCTCCCCAGGAAGTCCTGCCCTCCATCACAAAATAAAGGGTATAAAAAGTGCTTGCAAAAGAAGTGGAAGGACTGATCAGTTAGCAACGGGTCCAAGGGTGAGGATCCCATCTGACATTAGCCATGAGACGGGAGTAGCTCTGCCAAACTCTCCAAAATAGGTGATTGCATGACACAGAAATTAGCCTTTGACACAGCAATCGAAATTTGCAAACCATGAGAAACACAGATAACAACCTACACAGGGTAAACAGGGGCCTGGCACTGCAGAGGAGGCAGGAGATCTAAAAAGCTACAAGAAAAGGGTAACATGCACAAGCAAATTTGCTCTCAGAGAAGAGGGAAAGTACCCGAGGGAGACAAGCTGATGGAGTTCAAGCTGGAGCCTACAAAAAGCATTACACGGGGCTGCGGGCTCTGAAACATCAAGGGCCACGATAATACATTCAGAAAAAATAAGAAGGAGGATGGATTATAAATGCCAGACTGTGAGCAGCAAAGAGCACACGGAGCAGCCACACGGGGCTGTCACAGCACCGCGGCGCTCAGCGCCTTCCATCGGAACAACAGGTAACCTTGTTGGGGAAAACAAACAGACCCTTGGTCTAAAAGCACCAGTTTTAGAAAAAAAGCGAGATGGAAATGAAAAAAAAAAAAAAAAAAAAAAGGCATGGTTTTAATTAAAATTAAAATAAATTTTAAGAAAAGAGAAAATCAAGGGAGCTGGTTGTGTTACCATCAAAGAAATAACTAACACGTGGGTCCATAACCCACTGGCAAGGATAATGCTCTGGAATAACAGCAAGGAAAGTGGACTCTTCTTGAATAAAAAAAGGAGAAGAAATAAAAGACCTGTTTTTTTCTTGGCATAATCAAGAAAAAGGGAAAGGGTATTAAGCAGCTAGGAAGGATGTTTTAAGTCTTCTAGAAGACAGGAAGGCTTTTAGCAGAGTAGAAGCAGAGAGTGCCCAAGAATCCCAGGCCACGTGGCCATAGGAGGGTACCTTCTACGCCAGAGGAGAAGCTGGATAAATTGCTGGCACAAGCCCTGGGTCACAGAGCTGTGCCACCAGGTTTTCCACCCAATTATGAAAGTCAGAGACCAACCTTCAACAGCTTATTGGTAGTAAAACTCATTTGAGTGGACAGACAGACAGATAGATGTATATGTTGGCCTGGAAAACAAGGCTTATGAGGATCGATTGAGGGAGTTGGGGTTGTTTAGTCTGAGGAAGAGGAGGCTGAGGGGAGACCTCATCCCTCTCTACAACTGCTTGAAAGGGCACTGTAGAGATATTGGTGCTGGTCTCTTCTCACGGGCAATGAGCGACAGGACAAGAGGGAATGGCTGCATGCTGCAGCAGGGTAGGGTTAGGCTGGACATTAGGAAAAAAATTTTTCATGGAGAGAGTGGTCTGTCAGTGGAATCAGCTGCCCAGGGAGGTGGTGGAGTCCCCATCCCTGACTGTGTTTAAGAGCAGATTAGATGTGGTGTTGAGGGATCTAGTGTAGGGGGGAACTTGTAGAGTAGGGCTGATGGTTGGACTGGATGATCCCAGGGGTCTCTTCCAACCTGAATGATTCTATGATTCTATGATTCTATATACATGTATGTAAACAGGTATCTACCCAGATGACCATTTTCATGGGCAACTTGTAGGACTTTATAACGTCCTCCTCTATCGGACTCGTATGAAACGAGACCAGGAGGTTGAAAGATTATGAGGGTGAGAGCTTGGGAGGGGGGTGTCTGACAGACTGAGACTGTGATTGCAGAAGCCTGGTTTTTTAATGGTTCCAAGATTAAAGAAGAAAAAAAAAAATAATGATTAAGAAATGAAACTCTGCCAGCCATGGAGAGCAGATTCATTTTTGGGGGTGCAATTGCACATACGGTATTGATTATAATTACATATTTGCTTGCAACTAGATTGCCTTAGCCCTGATTTTAGCCCCTGCTTGGCTGTTTGCCTGGAATAGTACAATGAAGATTACATTCAGACAAGAAAAATGTTACCTGGGTGATTTGTCATTTAGGCATTTGCAGCAAATATTTGTGCTGATAAAAGGGGAGGGAGGGAAACTGCATGGCCTCCAAAAGGGACAATAAAAATTCTTTCTCCTTTAAAAGCCACAATAATTAGTCTTAAAACATTGTGAAAATACCTGCTGCGTGACAATGTGACCCTGAAAGATTTTACTTCAGATATGTCCTGTGGACTTACACAATATATTGAAAAGTAAAATGAAAATTAAAGTGGACTTTTTAGTACAGTTATTTGTTGTTACACAACAGCGTTTTCCCCACTCAAGCCACAAAGAAACTGTACGACGTCAAATATATAAATCAAGCAACCTTAAGGACTGAACCTTTTTTGATTTGGGAAAGATGTATGCAATTTAATGTAAAAAACAAACAAAAAAAAAACCCCACACAAAAAACCCCAACCCACCATTTTATGAGAATAAAGCAGCTTATTTACAGTGATCAAACAATACCCCCGAAGGCTGTAATTAAAGAGCTTGTTGCCTTTGAAACCACCTTTTCTGGATTGCTACTTTGTTCAATAAAAAACACATTTATATCCTTTCATAAGCTCCTCTCTGCTTTGACAACCCATATTAGCAGCTGCTGTGATCGCATCAAAGCAACGATAACAATTGGTTCAGTATCTTTTCCCTCCATCTTTCCTAAAATGCTAAGCAGCCCCACCAGCATCATCCCTAACACGAGCCCTTTATTAGATTTATTATTTCTCATTAGAGGTACAAGAAGAGTCTTTTGGTATTAAAAACAACAATATAAAACACAAACACAGTGAATGCATGAGATGGAGCCTGTCATCACTCCTGTCAGGGCATGTGACAGTAACCACCGGGAGTAATATTTTATAATATAGGGTAGAACAGCAAACATCTCAGCAATAACTCCCTTTTCCTTCCCTGCAGCTTAGAGCCCTGCTCAGCAACTGCTCTCGGAGGGAGGGAATGCTTTGCTGATGCCAACGGCAAGTTTGTCTCAAAATCAGGGCCACCACTGGGCAGCAATGACCTATATTGTTCCCAAGCAGTGGTAGCCCATTGCTCCTGAGCAGTGATAGCCCATCCTTCCCGAGCAGCAATGACCCATTGCTCCCGAGCAGTGATAGCCCATCCCTCCGCAGCAGCAATGACCCCTCGCTCCTGAGCAGCAATGACCCATCGTTCCCAAGCCATGATAGCCCATAGCTCTGGAGCAGCAACCACCCATCGCTCGTGAACAGCAATGACCCATCCCTCCCCAGCAGCAATGACCAATTGCTCCCAAGCCATGATAGCCCATAGCTCTGGAGCAGCAATGACCCATTGCTCAGGAGCAGTGATAGCCCATCTTTCCCCTGTATCTCCCTTTTGCCCAACGCCCTGGGGCAGTTTCAGAAGGAGGACTGGGGGTGGGAAAGGGAAGGCAAACAGGACAAAAGGCTTCACTGAGGTGGCACAGAGGACCTTTCAGCAGGGCTGGAGCTCAAGCCCGGGCTGGCTGACTCCCAGTCTCACCATCTGTCTGCTGTAGGGCGCCGCCAAGCACTTCCAAATACCCTCCATTCTCTCTCTCTTTTTTTTTTTTAAACAAAGACCAAGCTTTTCCCCTAACAAAATGGAATCACTTTGCAAGCCAAACTCTAGGCATTGGCTCCCTCGCCCCATGAGTCTGAATCCTTGCAGGAAAATAAAAAAACCCTGGCTTTCATCTCTGAGTAGCACCTACAGAATTCATTGGGGCTGGCAGGCCCTGCGGGTTCTGAAAGGAGATCCAGGGGGAACCTGGCTGCCCTGCAGGGAGGTGATGAAAGATCTCCTGACAGGCCCTGAAAGAGTAGAACTTTGTCCTCACATCCTTTTTTCCTAGTGCTACTGTCTCCTCTACGATGTTGTCATCGGCTGCCCATATGGGTGCTGGCTTGCCCCCATCAGAGATCACCCTGGCAGGAGCTGGGGAAACGGTTCTGCTCTCACATAAAGGCACAACAACACCCCCACCACCACCCCCCCACACACCCCACTCCCACCCAGGGTGCAGCCTTTCAGCCCAAATTACAATAACCTGCTTTCCCCTACTACAGAGCTCAGCTGAAATCAGGGTTTTATTAAGGCTGCTGCGGGCTCCTGCAGGAATATGAAGGGCATAATGTATCTATAATCAGCAATAATAAAAAAGACATCATTCTTTATGGGCATTTTTGGGAGGGGGGGTGTATGGGGGGGGCGTTAGCCAATTGCCCAGTGTTTATGCTCTTTGGCAAGAAGAGATCTATCTTAAAGTTGTGGGGTGGAGAGTTTTTCCTAAGAGCTGATTAAGCAGTAGGGAAAAGCAACTGATTTGTGATGGTGAGAAATAGCACGCTGGGTCTTCCCCACTAAACCCCAATAAACTAACACCTTGCGGGAAGACACGGGGTGTCCCTGCCCGTGGCAGAGGGGATGGAACTTGAGGATCTTTAAGGTCCTTTCTAAGCCAAACCATTCTATGAATCTGTAGCTAAAAGTCAAATACATGATGGCAGGCAAAGAAGAAGGAAGCCTCAGCTTCTGTCTCCAGCTAATTGCAAAGAGAGTAAAGCACCTGTAAGGCTTTTATCCATCCCTTCCTTCCTACCCACCACAAGTGGGTGAGCCCAGCTCCCCCCAGTGCCCACCTGAGGCTCCAGAAGCCCAGGAGGTGGCCACAGTCACGAAGGCAGTGTGAATTTGTGTAGAAGATCCTCTGTCAAGTGAAAAACCATCTTACTAGGCTTTGTAACAGCCCTTCTCTTTCCAACGTGTCCTGAGAAGCAAAACCTTGCAGGTTTGGTTGGTCTGGGACACAAATCCTCCAAGGATTTCAGGGGCTGAACTGCTCCCCACCCCCAGGAGAAAGGCTCCCTGCACCGAGGGCACCTTATCTCCATCAGACCTAATTAGACAGCAGGAGGGGCTGAGTTTTGCCAGCACAAACCCATCAAATAACAAAAGCTGTAAGATTTATCTTTTGCCATATAAAGTCAAACTTTAAATGTCAAGTGCTTTAAGCCATTTCAATCATAATGGAAATTTTTAAAAAATTACTTCTGCAGTTTCTGATTTATTCCATTCCTGATAGGTTTATGGCCTTTTTTTAATACTTTTTCTCTTATTCTCATCTCTCCCGAGGGCTCGCACTCCGTGTGTGGCAGCAGAGCTTTGTGTGTGCAGCACCCACTCTCATGGAAAGAGCAGGTGAAACCACGGCCCCAGATGCAACATCTCTGCCCTTTCCTTTGGGTTTCCCAAACAGGGGGTTGCAATTACTGCAGCGGTGAAGAGAATGCCAAAAGCTGCTGTTGAGCAGCATTAGTCACTGCTGAAGCTGTCCAGTGATTTGTTCTGTTTTACTCAGTTTCTTTGCAGCGTTAATTGCTTTGAGTTAAGGTGTGCTTATTGAAGCACGTGTTTAGCAGGGAAGATCTGTGCTTTGCTGCACTGGGTTTAAGAAGGCTGCTTAAAATTCATGCTTCAGGATCAGGCCAGAGCGTTGAGCACCTGGACACTCTATGTCTCACTTGGAGACTCATGAGATCACTGCTTTCCTACTTTATTTCATTCTCTGCAACTCTTCTCTTTCTTTCCCCCATCGTCACATATGCCTGTCCTGAAGGTTTAAATCTCATCTGGCTGGATGGACATGGTCATGCATCCAGTTTCCCAGCTGTGTAACATCGAGCACCTTCTGGTGAAGCCCAGAACTGGAAACAAGTTTAAGCATCTTCCGTGACTGAGATGACATTGTGCTATCCCTTTTGCCATTACTGTGTGTCCAACAGAGCCAACCAGAAACAGTGACCCCAAATTAATTCCCTTGTGCACAGGTCTCCAGATACTGGAATTAAAAAATACTCCACAAAAGCCCTGGAACTTCAGAAATGACTCAAGGGCTTGTCTATCATGAGAAGTTTATCCCAGGATTTTAACTCCCCTGTCATTTGTTACAGAATCACTGAATGGTTTGGGTTGGAGGAGATGTCAAAGATCTTCTGTTCTAACTCCCCTGCCCTGGGCAGGGACACCTCCCACCAGACCAGGTTGCTCCAAGCCCCATCCAGCCTGGCCTTGAACCCCTCCAGGGATGGGGCAGCCACAGCTTCTCTGGGTGACCTGGGCCAGGGCCACCCCACCCTCACACCAAAGAAATTCTTTCTAGTATCACATCTAAATCTCCCCTTTTTCAATTTAAAAACATTACCCTTTGTCCTAGGGCTCCACTCCCTGATCAAGAGTCCCTCTCCAGCTTTTCTGGAGCCCCTTTAGGGTTCTAAGGTCTCCCTGGAGGTTTCTCTTCTCCAGGCCAACCCCCTCCCCCCCGCCTTCCCCAACTCTCTCAGCCTGTCACAGTAGTTAGAATTTTTATAGCCTGTTATGGTTGTCCTCTAATCTTCCCAGGGCCTAAGTTTGCAAAAATTCCTTCGGTCTTTTTGTAGGATGGCAGGGAAAGAGGGCTCCTCCTGCTGCAGAACTCATCCTTGCATCCCTGGGAGCCCAACAACAGCTGGGGACCCCTCTCCCGAAGCCTGCACCTGGAGGGCAGCTTCAAGGCAGGGCAGGGGGCTGACCCCTGCATTGAGACAAGGCAGGTAATTTGGGTATTCTCCCCACATATAATCATAGAATCATTCAGGTTGGAAGAGACCCTTGGGATCATCCAGTCCAACCATCAGCCCTACTCTACAAGTTCTCCCCTACACCAGATCCCTCAACACCACATCTAATCTACTCTGAAACACAGTCAGGGATGGGGACTCCACCCCCTCCCTGGGCAGCTGATTCCACTGACTGACCACTCTCTCTGGGAAAAACTTTTTCCTNCCCCCCCCCCCCCCCAAGGAGATCCTCGAAACAGCTTCTCCCTCAGCTCCATCCACCCGCGGTCAGATTTTCCTCACTCTCTCCGGATGCGTCACCCCATTGAGGGCAGCGGCAAGAATCAAACCAGCAGCGTCCGACCCGTAAAAGTCAGGTTTTTGTGCTCGTATCGCCTTCACCGAAGGGCACTTCCCCTCTTTGTTCAGAACAAAAGGTGTTTCTGAAGGAGTGTGAGTGAGTGCAGGGGAGTTTCAGTGGTACACATTAATAGAGAAGATTTGCCATCGCGCTCTGGCTCCTGACCACAGAGGAGAACCCCAGCCACCTGGTAGCGCGGCTGTGCCAGCACCCCAGCTCCTAACTGCTCCGTCAAGGGTAAGGGAAACAACTGCCTTCACGAGGGGAAAAAACCCAAACCAAGCCTTCCTTTTTTTACAGACAGATTTCTCTTCCATCTCTGTAAAAAAACCTCAACAGGATGAATTTTCAGGTGCGAGCACAGCACCGCAAGTATCTGCCCTTTCAGGTGTGATCCTCCCTTCGGCCTCCGCTCAAACCAGGCGCCACCCCCTCCACGCAACAGGTCGTTTTGATCGATCCCCCACCTCCAAGAAAAACAACAAATGCAATTATCTTCATCAGAGCTGTTCAAAGCTGTCCACGCTTCAGCCTCTGTTTAAATTGCTTTGCTGCTTTTTGTAACAAAAAGCGCCTTTATCGGCCCTGAAGAGGCAGCTTGCTTGTTTTATTCGCATGGATTGCAGACCACATCTCCTGGCTTTTCATGGGAGCAGGATTTGTTCCCCAAAACCAGTTTAACATCCTACATGAACGTTTTCTAACTGTTAGTGTTGAGAGTGATGTCTTGTCTAAATTGGGATCGGGGCAGTTGAGGTTTAATATACAAGGACTCCTCCGCTATTCCACTGCAGTGATGGGGTTAACAGGACTTATTTTAGGGGGTTCCATCACTCTGGTGCTGGCCCCATGAACCTCTTGCTCCCCAGGAGGGCTCACAGAGGCAGTGAATGCTGGAAAGATGCTGTTTCCCAGTAAACAGGAGCAGAAAAGATGAAACTGAAACTGCGGAGGCAGCAAGTCGGCGGGGACGCGCAGCCGGCAAAGGAGAGCCAAGAGGAACTGTGAGCCTGAGAGCGTTCAGGCTCTTCAGGGTTCTCCAAAGAGAGTGTTTTAATGGAATTGTTCACATGCACCAAGAAAGGAGCGTATCTGAAAGGGCTTTGTTTGGCATCACCCCTCACGAGAGCCCAGAGAGGGCATCCCCTGGCCACACTGAGCATCGCTAACCCCCTTAGGTGTGGAAGCCATGCCTACATGACCCCACTGCTGTCTCTTCCCACTGTTTTCTCCCTGGGCAGGGAGAGGTGGTGCTTCCCAGAGCCCATGGAGAGGGAGCAGAGCGTGGAGCACGGCGTCTGCAGCCGTGCTGCTTCGCTGCACTCCCTCCTCGCAGAGCCGGAGGCTGCTGGCTCACACAGCCTTTCTCCCCCAGGGAAAAAACACCACACAGCCTACACGCCTCCCAGTGAGTTTCAAGGGTCCATCATAAAACCTGGGAGAGGTCCCAGCACTGCTAGTTACACTTGTGAAGGGCAGCTACCACCTCTCCCTGCTCCGTGGCACGTCCCAGCCCTAGGGCTCCTCACCCCGTCGCTGATGGGGAAGCATTCGGCTTTAGGGGGATACAGGAGAAGGCAATGCAGGATTTCCATTCAGGCAGAGCAAAACTGGGAAAGCTGAGGGCAAGGACTAGTGGCTAGTGTCAGGAGATCACCAAGAGAAAGGGTGCCCTGGGCAGTTCTACATTTTTCACAATTAAAGTTTGACACTTTCTACTGTCCTGCCGCTGGTTAAATTAAGCCTGCAGAAGATTAAATTCAATTACCCATAGGATAATTACATTGGTATTAAAACAGGCATAATTTTTGCAAGCAAAAGATGAAAGCCTGTACTCACATGCTATCTGTAAAAATCAGCAGCCATCCAGTACTTAGCTCACTAAGCATCAATATTTACTGAAATGTTCAAAGAAAGATATTCGATCAATCAAAGCAGTTCCCAATGGAGTTTCTGTAGTTTAATTTTTTAATAACATATTTTAGTGAGCTATTAAATTGCCATGTACTTCAGCCTGCACTGTAGTTCCTTTCTAATCAGTGCTGATTACCAAGATATTTGTATCTGGCAAAGTTGCTCTCGTTCCTTAATCAGCCTTCTTGTTCCCTTCAGAGGCTCAATGGTCTGGTTTCTCCAGCTGTGATATTATGACTGCAGAGTCCAAAGCAACACCAAAGCCCAGACATAGCATGAAAAACATCAAAACCATCCCAGGGGGACCCTCCCCCCTGCTTCAGGCCAGGAACAGAGAGGTCAACAGGGGCAGAGGGTCCTCAGGAAGGTGTCCAGGTGGCAGTGTTCACTACCAACAGCACAAGTTCGATGGTCCGTAGCTTCCCAGGACAGAAGTATTCTGCACAGAAACGGGGGCTGTTCAGGCCCGTCCATTTGCAGTTTGGGGAGTTACAGTTAAATAAATCACAATTCCATTTATGGGACATATTTTTTTAACAGGGCAGGAGAGAGAACAGTGGTGGAATGAGTGTGTGCACACATTTTGGGGTCTGAAAACCCATTGCATTTGGTGTAACACAGGTATGAAGGCAGAATTGGGCCTTTCAGAGCTTTTACCTTCCCCAAGAGCAAGAAAATTCCCCCTCTTTCCCTGGAACTTGACTTTGCAGCTTCTAAAACAAATACCTCAGCATATAGAAAAAAAATACATATATCTCCCCTCTTACAAAGACCTACTACACCTCATGCTTCCAGAGATGCTGACATTGAAGAGCAGGTAAGCTAATTTGCAAGTCGGCCCCAAGTGCAGGGAGTGCCAAAAGCCTTGCTTCCAGGTGGAGTAAATGAAGAGGTTCATCCCTCCTCCACGCCCCAAGCACACAACCCACCACAGAAAAACCAGGGAATGAATTACCCCCTCCCTTGTCTTCTCACCCACTGATGGCTCTGGCCACCTTCCAGGGGCTGCTGCAACTGCCTCTGTGGGGTGACAGCCCTAACGGATTTAGCCGGTCGTTATTTACTCCGGTCGCCGATCTCTGTACCTGCTGATGCTGATGGTAAGGAACCCTGCACTTCTTTCTGGGTTTGGGGAGAGGAGAGAATGCATAGAGTGTACAGATGGACAAACTCTCCCCACCTTAATTGTGATGTGTGACAGACCAGTTCCAAACGATGCTTTAAAAACATGCCTTCTCCCTTACGGTCTGCATGTCGTGCTGAGAATGGCTAAAGGCTCCTGTGAAATCCAGCTCCTCAGAAGAGCTAATCCAAGCAGGACTCGGCAGAGCTGGTGAACTTTGTGGCCAGTTGGGAGGTAGTACAATCAGTGCCCAAATGCTCTGATTAATAAGCAAAAAAGCCGTGTTCTCTGTTGATAGACCTGTCATTACCCACAACATGACGTACGGCGCGGGGCGAGAGAAATCAAAAGGGTTGCTGGCGGGGTGGGGGGGATATTCCCGAGGATGGGCTAAAGAATGGTTGTCCTAATGGAAATTCAAAGTGCACAAAGTGGTCCTGCTCTCCTGGTTAGCAATATAATGGGAATTACCTCAGATGCTGCCTGAAGGGCTACCCGCGCTTCAGAAAATGCAAGGTAAATCATAATGCAATCACAGAAGAGTGCGTTCACCCCCTGCTGCCAGGTATGGAGGGAAGGAAAAGGTTCAGGAGAGATCCCACGCGGGAAGAGAGCTCGGGGAGGGAGAAGAAGGGAGAGTCTGGCCCTTTTTGTAGCCCTACATCCTGCAAACCTCTGAGGCACAGAGTGTTTCAAGCATCTCCAGCTTCCTCTGAAGGAAGGCAGAAGAGGAGAGAGGAATCACCTTCTAGTGGACATCCATGTTTCCATGCAAGAGCCCTGGGGATGTGCTGACTGTGAGGAGAAGGAACCCAGTGGCATATCTGTGTCACCCTTGCTCGGTGTAAGAGCCAGAAACACCTGCATGTGTTTGTGCTGCATCCAGCCCGCTGCTGGAGCCACCAGTGAGTGCAGCTGGGAGGAAGCCACTGGGAGCAGGGGACAGGAAGAGGAGGTGCTGCTGAAGACTGAAGAATCACCAGCACAGCACAAGGGCTCTTGCTTTTAGTGCAACCATTCTGGGGTCTCCATAGCATGTACTTCTCCCTCCCAAGGACTTGTGTACGTGTATGCAGCCATATATATATATATATATATACACAAATACATATGTACATACAATTGGTATTTATATTACCTCTGCTTCTTAGGTGAGTGGAAAGAGACAAACATGGTGGCTACTCCAACTTAAGGAGGTGATCATCCCCTTTTTAGTTTGACTTTCACTCTTTGTCACTTGGGTAGTAGCCTCCTTACCGAGAACTTAATTCAGTTCAGTTTAAAATACAAAGCCTGAACAGGCCGCCTGCCAAAGGGCAGAAAATGCATCTTTTTCTAAAGTTTCTGGTGATTTTGGAAAAGCTTGTTTCCCAGAATGACTTTTTGTGTGTCATCCTGGCAGGCAGGAGAACATGGACAGCATGTCACCATCACAGTTTACATATGTCCTTTCCCAGTGTCTTTTGTCCCCAAGAGGCTGTTCTCACAGAGGGAAGAGTCTCTCACTCCGGCCACAGCACCGAGACCCCAGCTCAGACTCTCCACGGCCACAGCTAACGGTGGTCACCTCCTACAGTGCAGCACGGGGGCTTTTAGATGTGGATCCTGAAGCAAGTGTCTGGCTGGAGCTGAATCAGGCTTCAGGTCATTTCACAAAGCCCTGGCTGTTTTATTCAGTGTGACCCCAAGTTTTCCCTGGCCACAGCAGGGATGTAACTTTCTTTGCCTTCGCTGACACGTGGGCTTAACGCGGTGTTTTTACTGTCATTAAACAAAGTCCATGCCCTGACCAAGTGCAGAGCTCCTCCTGCCAGTGCAAGACTCTTTACCATCTTTCCACTGTGTTTTGGGCCCAAGCAGAGCCCAGCACCTTAAAAAGGTCTGCAGTAAGACCCCCCAGCAAAATATTGCCCCAATGAAGATCCTGCCTGGCTCATACTCATCCCTTTGATTGTTGCACCACCTGAAGTACCCCCAGAGGTAGGGCAGGACTTCGGGAAAACCTTATGGTCCCTCATGGTCACTTTCCAGACTCCCTGGTTCTTTAATTCTGAGAAAGAGAGCATCTCCCCACGCCAACCCCAGAGGAGCAGAGCTATAGGACTGATGGATTAACCTCTGTGAGGTGATCTGTGATTGTTGGATTGATGGCTCTCTGAGAGAACAAAGCACATTCATGACTCATTCCAGTACTCTTTCTAGGATATGATGAGGACTAACTGCAGCTCCTGCCTCACTGCCTGTGAGAAGACCAGGCACACACCAGACCAAAGCCATCTCCGAAGCCAGTCATTACTCTTGCTCTTCAAAAGGAAAAACTGCAGCTGGTGGGAAGCTGCTGGGAGACAACTCTGCCAGCATCCTCCCTCTGCCTCCCCTCCATCCCACTCCAAAGTGGGACTGGGTGTCAAAGACAGACCTACAGAGCCCTGCTGCAAGGCACCCGACGATGCTCACCTTGGAAATAGATGCCCGACTGGATTTGGAGGACTCTTGGAAGGGTTCTGGGGTCCAGAGAATGGATGAACTTCTCCAGGGTACAGGCCATGGTCCGCAGCGAGGCAGCATGTGGGGTTGGCACGTAAGGACCAGTGAGGACCTTTGGAGGAGGCAGCAACCTTTGCAGCCTGGGGCATGCTGTGGATGGGAGAGCCGTGGGGCTGGGCGGTGGAGGGGAGGAGCAGCCACGGGGAGGGCCTTCTGCTTCCTCTCCTTCGAGGCCACTTCCTCCCAGGGCTGCAGGTGGATGGGGTGAGGAAGAGGGACGCCAAGCTGGGACACCTCTACTCACCGAGCAGCCACACCAGGGTGGGAGAGGTTCGGGGGGACCTGCCACAAAACTCCTTCTCATCGGTGACGGTTATTGGCCCTGTGAAAAGAAGCCACTGAGTATCATCAGCCTTAGAGAGGGGAAGAAGACATCGTGTCTAGGTGGGGTTTGGTTGCCTGTTTTTTTTTTTCTTGGAGCACAGCAAAATAGCTTGAGTTTGTTCTCTTCAAAACCACAAACTGCCTTTGAAGAAAAGAAATGAAACCATTTTGTTCTAATGCTTTTTGGTTTTTTTTTTCTGCCTTAAATATTGTATCCAAATTTAAGACAGACAGAGAGCATAGACATGGCCTCCCCGTGTAAGGGGACATTAAAATGCAACGGTGTTAAATGGCTGAGAACTTTTCATGTCACCGGTGACTTGTGGGGCTTGAATTTGAGATGCTGCAAGTGGGGGTGAATTTTAAGAGGGCACTGCCCAGCACTGCAGGAAAATCAGACTACACTGACAGGAAAGCCTGAGGTGCTGGCCCCAACCCTGCCGTTCTGAGCCCGATCGAGGGTTATTATTGCGGCAACGCTCCTCCGAAAAAGTGAGACCGTGCTGCAAATAAGTGGCAGACTCAGATCGCCAGGAAAACTGAGGTGGCTGTGCTTCTGTGCTCCCTCACACCGCCCTCCCCTTCCCCCAAGTTGTCAGGGAAAGTAGGAAGGGTGAGAAAACGGGGAGTGAGACAGCCAGCTCTCTTTTATTTTCAAGAAGCTCAGTAGCTGCATTTCGTCTCTATTCTAATAATTTGCAAAGGGGACGGTGTAAGATTCCTCATGTATTAAAATGAAAACGCTCCTAGTGGGTGCACAGACCTTCGAGGTTGCAGCCTAACCGTGGGGTGTGAAGAGTTTGTTAACTTGCTCTTAACAGATACTGCTCCAGAGAATGCAGAATAGGTTTTGTAAGAGGGGGATCCTCCAGGGGCTGGGCTCACTGTTGCCAGCTGCTACCGCCGGAGGAGAAGATGAAAAACAGGACTTGGGGTCTAGGAGTGACAGATACCAGCAACAGCCAAATGAGGGAACGTGCACAGCCAATTGCTCATCAACTGGTTTAACACCAAATCACCTCTCATCCCCTCCTCCCAACAACACAGGCTTGAAATTAAGCCAATAATATGGAGCTGGGAGAGTAGCTGGGGAAATGACACCAACTCAGCGGTATTGGAAGGACCCGTATTGTAAAGAGCTGGTTCTTACAGGGCACAGAGCACTGAAGTGTGTGAGCAGTTTCAGCTCATTCAGTGGGATGTCTTCATATGTTTAAGAATTAGGTGTGCAACTCCAGCAAATGAAAGCCCATTTTCTGGAGCCCTTCTGGCTCCCGAGGTTGCTGGGCATTGCGTCAGCACCAGCAGCTGGGCTTTACCTGTCCACACAGCTTTGCTCCATGGATAAAGAGCCCCTAAGGCCATTTCTGCCATTCCAGAACTCATTTCTGTTTGGCTCTTCTCTTCAATAATACTGCCAGGAACAACACCACAAAAAAGCACTTCACACCGACTCCGAACGCTCATAAAAATTAATAACTGGTTTCAAAATCACTTGAAACCAGCAAAGCAAATGTTCAAACAGGTGTGAGTTCTGTACCAGAGAAAATCAGAATAAACCCTGTTTTATGTTGCTGAATCCAGAAGCCCAAGAGTTTGAAGAAGGTGTCTGGAGCTCCATACTCCCAAGAGCAGCACGTGTTCCCAGTAAAAAGGTGTATACAGCATCTTTATACATAAAAACACTGGCAGAAACCACAGCACCCACATGAGCACCAGTGGCCTCATCCTGTTTCCCCCTCTGGCTGATGCAGATGGAGGTCTGTTAGTGAGAAATACATATATATGTATGTATACAGGTAGTGTGGATCCTTCTGGGACCCTCTAGACCCCACACACACAGTGGAAAATAATTAGAAATATAATAATTAATACACACACACAGTGGAAATTAATTAGAAATGAAGCTGAACAAGAAGCCTGTGCCAACGCAGCACAGGCCATGGCCAGACAACCATCCTGGCCAACAGCCTGTTTACATGCCATGAGCCCCTTCTGTCCCCTTAGCCCTCTATTGTCCCACCCTTGTTCCTCCCCAAAACCACTTTGATCTCCTGCCTTTGGTTCCGCCCCCTAAACATCCCACAGTAAGCCTTGTGCACGTCTATTGCCCTGCATCCCATTGCAAGTCTCGTATCTCTACGTACAGCACCCCCACTGTCTGTGAGGTGCTCTCCCCTCACCTCCTGTGGTGGCTATCACCCCCAGCTCAAGGGGCAATCAACCTTGATGCCCTGAGAGGGGCTCTGGGCAGGAGGTTCCCCTTTCTCTGCTGGGTTACTGGGGTGCCTCCTCAGTGGCCTGATGGCTGCCCTGTAATCTGCTTGGAAATACCCCGGGCAGAGTACCTCTGGGGTTCCCCCACCCACCATTGTTCCTCTGTGCTCCTGTGTGTCTGCAGAGACCAGCTTTTTATCACACAACCTAACAAAGGCAACCAGCAACGGGTGCTTTGAAGGAAATGGGTGCAATGAAGGGACTACATTTACACTTGAAACTGCAACCCCAACCAGAACCACTATCCACTGCTCACATGCTGTCAGAGCAGCCCTCATCTCTGCTAGCACCTGGACTGGTAAACAAGAACCACTGATACGGTCTCCCAAATGCTCTGAAGGAGCTTTCTCCAGTTTGCTGTGCAATGCCAAGTATAGAGAAAAATAATTTGCCATCTCCAAACCATCCTTGATCCCAGAGTGGAAAATGATCACATCATCACCATGGACTGCTGGTAATAAGGGATCATTTGGAGGAAGGGGGTGTTATCCTCTTGAAGATTAAATCCACAGAAGGATCTTGGCTTGGAAACATAGAACCATAGAATTGCCTGGGTGGGAAGGGACCTTTCACATCACAGAGCCCAACCATCACCCCAACATTGATAAAGCCACCAATAACCCACGTCCCTCAGCACCACATCAGCCTGCCTTTTCAGTACCTCCCGGGATGACGACTCCACCACTCCTCTGGGCAGCCTCTTTCAGTGCTTGACAACCCCGTCAGTGTGAAATTTTTCCTACTATCCATCCTAAACCTCCCCTGGTGCAACTCGAGGCCATTCCTCTTGTCATCACAGTCCACAAACCCTCATGCAGCCACAGCATCAGCAGCTCTGGAAGGGGCACACAGAGACAGACTTGTTTCTCCCCACACGGAGAACCCTCCACTCATCCCCCAGGGGGGTGGCTGGGAATCAGCTGTAGGTGCATGTGCCAGAGAAGTAGTGGTCAGATTATTTAGAAAAACAGACAAACAGGCAAAATACAGAATTCTGAAAGCTATTCCCAAGACTGTTTTTCTAGCATGCTAATGAACACTCATTTGTTTTACTTACTGGTTTTCAGGAAGCCAATAAAATGTTTCCAGTTTCCAAATAGCCTGTGAAGGTTTGTGATAGCATGTTTTTTCGCTCAGACCATTCTCCAGATAAATGTGGCCATTAGTTGAGCTGGATGAAGGGAGTCTTTAAAATGATCCTGTAAATATGAAACCAGGCATTACATCCACAGGAAGACGTGCCCCATTTGTTAAGCTAACGAGCACAGAATCTCTGGAGATCATCT
>VZTM01012663.1:122935-138149 GCA_013400555.1 Jacana jacana | reverse complement strand
CAGAGCAGGTCCACCCAGACCAGGTCCCACAGGAATGTGTCCAGGTGGGTTTGAAATGTCTCCAGAGATGGAGACTCCACCACCACCTCTCTGAGCAGCTTCTTCCAGGGTTCTGCCACCTTCACGGAGAAGATGTTCTCTTCTCATGTTTAGATGGAACTCGGGCATGAGGGAAACACAAGGAAAATGTATTTGATACTTGAGCTGGCAGAACTGTAATGCTGAAGGGGAGGATGCTGTAGGGAGCTGGGGAACAGCTCAGCCCTGGGTGGGGGTCACTGAGTGAGGTTTGTGTTGAATGGATGCACTATCTTTTGAATCAAACTCGAGGTACTGCAGGAAGTTCAATGCACTTATGCATTTTTTTTCATGGTGAGGTGAAAACTCCACCTGTCATTAAAAATAAAATCAGCCTAAATTACAGGGAATCCGCCCTGACACAGGGACATCGGGCTGTGAAATAATCTCCCAAGGGAACAAGTGGATACCTGGGATGTTTAGGCCTTTAACAAATATAGGACTATAGGAACCATCAAAACAAATTCTGCTAAAGAAAGGGCAATAGGTCTTCTGTTCCTGTAGATGATGAGCTGTAGAACCACCCCTCGTTCACAGGAGTCCACCAGCTCCAGTAAGTCAGGTGAACAGTGTCACATGGGAACTGCTCCAGAGGTGAATCCAGCATGAAAGGAAGTTGATTTGGTTTTTTTTTTTTTTACTGTTCCTACTTTCTCAGGCAGCTTCTGCTCATACTCCCCCTGGGATGAGGCAGTTTGGGCAGAGGCCCTTTTAATCCTGCAGACAAAGGCATAGCAAGATCCGCCTGAAATTTAAAATAAAGAGCTGTGTTAAAAAGCAAGTATGATTACCCATGGAAATTTATGCCATTTCATCACCAGCTGAGGCCCCCAGATAAAGATAAAATCTGCCCTTCTAAAACATTACCCTGCTCTGCTCCAAGCTTTTGGACTTGCTACAAAAAACGGTCGGACTGACAATCTGAGCACCTTCACTAAGGAGGCAGTCACCCCAGTGAATTGTGTTGGCTCCTGGCTTTAAAATCACGGAACACTTTCATGCCCTGGGATTGCATGGTGAACTTTCCTCTATGTTTTCGGGAACTGTGTTTTGGGTTCTCTGACATTTCCTTCCAGCTCGGCAGAGAGATCTTAGACGTGCTCTTCATATCAAACGTAAATGGCTTAGCAGGTGTGAAGAGAAGACTGTCAGTAAAAAGCTCCCGAGCCCAGAGGGTTGTTTGCCAATGTTTGACTCCAGTGAACAGTCTACTGAAGAACCAGCATCTCCCAGTGCTTTGAAAAGCACTGAGGCACCTGTACACACTTTACGTTTCGAAAAATAGTAAGTTTTTTGGCTGACTGGTTTTATGGACTGAACAATAATAACCTGTGGGTATTTTCTACATTTTATTGAGCAATTCTGTACCCACTGGAGTCAGAAAGGTCTTTCCATTGATTTTAATAGGGGTTGGAATAGCTTCTTCATGAGAAAGAGTTATGGCTTTCCGCTGGTTGTGGCTACCCATAGAAACACCTTGCTGATAATGGCATTTTAAGTTACAGTCTTGCAAAGAATATTGACATGAATTTTTCCAAAGTTTCGAAAACAAAGAGTAATTGCTTCACATACATCAATAAACCAGAGGAAATACTTCTCCAGAACTCTCTCTACAACTATCAGTGTGATTATCACCATGATCTNGGTCTCCCTGGAGCCTTCTCTTCTCCATCTTGATATCATAGAATCATCTAGGTTGGAAGAGACCCTTGGGATCATCAAGTCCAACCATCAATATATCAATATCAACCATCAATATCCATCCATCTTCTCTTCTCCAATCTTATCTTAATAAAGACATTTAACGTTTTAGCACCGTGTATGAACTGGAGACTCAGCACCCTGAAAAGTCCAAGCGCTGCACAGGCAGGCAGCTCTGCTAATGTTCTTCTCCACCACAGCAGGAAGGTCACGAGCTGAGCTTTGTAAGCTCTGTAGCAGCATGGACTCAAAATCACAAGATAAAAATCCCCCCTGTCTATTGACAGGTATTAATTAATGCCCCCCTGTCTTCATAAATATATTAATGTGAGTGATTCTTAAATGTTTATAAAGTATCTTGAAGATAAAATCTCAGAATCATAGAATGGTTATAGTGGGAAGGGACCTTAAAGATCATTGAGTTCCAATCCCCCTGCCCTGGGCAGGGACAACTCCCACCAGTCCAGGTTGGGTAGTATGCAGATGCTGGACACAGTAGGAGTTTGGGGTCTTTCCGAAGCAAAGAGGAACCTGTCAAAACGGTTGTTTACACAAAATGGGCCGTACAGGCCCCACCCAATTGGTGTTACCCCTTTTTATTTAACAGCACAGAACATGAACTTGTTCTTCCCATAGGAATATTAATACCTCTGTAATGTGGGATCACAACCTAATAATTATCCAGGCACTTGGCTGATCCTCAGTATTCCAATCATTTGGCAAAAGTTAAGCAGTTTTGGTCTCTGCCTGCCATGCTCTGTTTGGCACTATTTTGCAGGAGTAGGCCCAAAGAAGAGAAATTACAACGTGTCCAGGAAAATTTACAGCAAAGCCACAGGTTGTGTCCAGAATCTGGACACTCCAGCCCAGCCTGAGTGCTGTCACCATGGATCTAGTTTTCTACTCTTTCTAAAAAAAAACTCAAACCACCATGAAATAGGAAAGAAGTCAAAAGCAAGGCCCTGGGCAGATTTCTGTATGGATCTGGTTTCTGTGGGTGGTTGCTTTTTGGGGGGAAAGAGAAAGGAAGGGAGGGAACTAAGGAAAACAACCATCCCACAGTTTTAAGGAGACATACAGGTCCATTAAAGATTTACTTTGGGAGGAAAAATTACTTGAGATAACTTGAAATTGCAAGAAGTGTTTTGAAATATGTTTGGCATATCTTCAACACATTTTTGACAGCTGGAGACATGTCGGAGAAGTTTTTTGAATTAATTTTAAATCTCACTCTCTCCCTTTGTGATTTCTTGAGTGGGGTGTGCTGTAATTTATTTTTAAAGAGGCAATGTAAGTTTCTAGATGCTGTTAAAGGAATCCAAAATAATTTTTTTTGCACCCTGCCACTGTTCAAAGAAAAGGACACTGAATTCATTTAAATATATTTGTGAAAGATTGATTCCCCCGATGGAATTTACACATCTTACTTTCACTAATTATTCCTGAAGTTTCACCTATCAACTGACAATTTTCTGCAGAAAGGAAGCAAAACAGTTTAACTTTCCCTGACAGCAAAGAGCTTTAACAGAGCTGGAATGAAAGCTGGCATCCTGCACGCTTTACCTCTCTAATGGCTACATTACCAGGAAAAAAAGCACTAATAGACCCTTTTTATGCAAACATTAGAACTCGGAGTTCAGTCTAAGCAGCCAGGAAAAGAAATCAACAAAACATTTAATAATGGTTACCTTGAATTTTGGTTGTTGTCTGTAATATTTATCTTCAATGACTGACTTGTTGTCTGACTTTCAAATTAAGGATAAAGTGGTGGCACTGAACACGCTTGCTCATTTTCATTGGGACTGAAACATCAGCTGTCATTTTAAAATACACACAGAAACAAGAGGTTCTCCCCCCTTTTCTTTAACCATTAATAGGTACCTTTCCCAAAGAGGTACAAAGATTCAGCCTGTCAAGCACACTGTTTTATTGGCCTGACTTTGGAAACAGCTTCAGAAAGTTGGCAAACAAACTTAATTGCAATTACTTCCACTCTGTGCGTGAAGCTGAGTCTAGAAGCCAACTGGGTTTGCAGCAAAACTGGGCGTTCATCAAAGAATAAAGGCTCTGAATAAAAAGCCAGAGTTTCAATTAAATTGATTCTAATTTCCTCCTCTTTCCAAGGCGTTGATACTACCCTGCTGCAGGGCTTTTTGGTTATCTTTATCATTTTACCATGTGAAAGCTTAGATGCATTTGCTGCTGAAGCGAGCTGCCTCCATAGCCCCGTTCCAGCGGTCTCTTTCTTAAGGAGAAGCCATCTAAAGACTCTGGTAAGTGGTGGGCCCCTTTCTTGGAGTGTGTTTTTGGAAACACCCAGGAGAACTGAACGTGGATGAAGAGATTTGAGAAAGCCTAAGCGAGCTGTGGGGAAACAAAGACCTGAAATAAAGAAAGGCCTGGCAGAAAAGGACCTGGGGGTGCTGGTCAACGGGCGGCTGAACATGAGCCAGCAGTGTGCCCAGGTGGCCAAGAAGGCCAAGGGCATCCTGGCTTGCATANGATCCCAAGGGTCTCTTCCAACCTATATGATTCTAAATGGTTGGTTTGTTGGAAGAGGCAGACTCTCAGGCTGGCACCCACCACAGTTTCAGCCCACGGGAGAGGAGTGCTTCTCTCCCGTGTTACAAATACAAAATGTTGTATTTTGTTAGTGCTATAAAACAACAGAATGCTGTAAAACTATGAAGAAAACATAAAATCATAAGCTCTCCTGTCTTTTCATGGTTATTGTCATCTTTGACAAGGCACATTTCTGAGAGGATTTTGGGATAAGTCTCACGACTCCTTGTCCCCTGGGACAGAGGGGTGGGAGGCCAGGACCCGGCTGCATTTTATCACAGGCACTGAAACAATTTGTGATGTATGTTTTGTTTGTTTTTTTTTTCACTTATCAGCCATAAAATGCTTTGGTTTTGGAAAAGGGTCCCATTTAGGGGCATTTAAGTGGAGATTGTTTTTTAAATTAATGAGGAATCTGGTACATTTGGCCATAAAAAGATCTTGGAGCAGTGTAAGCAGCGTGCATCTGTTTCACATCAAACAAAGATAAGCACTCCCCCTTTTTCCCCTCCCAGTCCTATTTCTCCCTTCCCAGTACAGGAGGTCCCCTTTTCCACCATCCCTGGTACCATTGAGATAGACAGGGTGGTCACCAAAGCCACTCTGATGTCCTCAGTGGGCCATCTGTCCTGTCCTGTCCCGTCCTCGCCTTCCTCTCCTCTCCCTCACACAAGAGAGAAACACAGCACTTTCCATAGCTGTTGGCCAACATCTCTTTTGAGTCCTACACAGTCTTCACGGGCTTTGTGGCAGACTATGGTGAACAGGGAGATCATGAACAGTGCACTTCCCACTGCGAGAAGCTGAGCCTGTAGAGACTCATTTGGGAAAAGTGCTGGAAAATACACGTGTTCCCTTAAGGAATCAGTCAATAAGCCTGTCTTCCTCCTGTGGAGGAGGAGAGCACAGGGGCTCTTCTCCAGAACATCATACAAAAAGTAAGCAAACCTCATTTTTTTTCTTGAGGAGTCCATTTACTCTAACTTTTCTAAAGACTGTTAGCCCTTGCCTACTTAAATACTCAATCCAGAAGCTTCAACATGTGCTTTCTTACCTATTATGTCTGTTTTTTCCAAAGCCAAACAAATCCCATTGCTCTCATGCAGAGTGGTAACTCGCTGAGCAGCGCAGGCTACATCCATTTCTTCTTGTAGGCAGCCTTGCAATATGGAACATATGTTATGATCCAGCCAAGGCCCTTTCACCTTGTCTTTCTCCACAGACTTCATTTAAATTAAGACTTCAAACAGTCTGTAAGGAAACATCCTGGGGCTCTCACTTGGGAGTTTAAGTCTTTCTGCCAGCCTTTCATCTCATTTTCAGTTTGCTGCATCTACATTTATTTGACATCCAAGAGCATTTGTGACCCGTGGGCACTTACTTCAATGTGTTCCAAGCACATGTTCTCCTGGATGAAGCATACAGCATGGCAGTTGGACCCTTCTCCTCACCATACTGCGAGAGACCCCAAGCCAGAGCGGACTGAGAGCCTGTGGGGCACCACAGCATCCTGGACCTTCTGGTCCTGAGCACATTGTGAACCAACAAACAGTCAGCATGAATAGATAGAAATGTTTTGAAAAATTGAAGTCTACAGCTCCCTTCACATCTCTCTCAGGAACATATTTACAAGTGCTCTTGTAGAATTATGTCACCAATTTAACTCAAACAGACTTCCCTAGGCCAGAGGATGAAATCTGAAATCTGCAAAGCCATTGCTTACACCTTAGTCCATTCTACAAACAACATATTTTGCTCATTTCTTTTTTCTGCTTTCTGCTGACCTACAAACCCACCAATACTGTACAGCTGAGGACAAGCTCACCAAGGAAGATTTAATACATCCTACAAGAGAAGGGTGTAGGATGGGAAAAAGAGGGATGTAGGAAAAAGAGGGGAAAAACCATCCAATCCAAATACTCAAACCCTTCATAAAAGAGAGAATAAAATAAAATCACAGAATCTTCATGGTTGGAAAGGATCTCTGAGATCATCAAGTCCAACCATACACCCACAAAATCCTCCAACAACGTGTCTGAAATACCTCCAGGGATGGGGACTCCACCACCTCCCTGGGCAGGCTGCTCCAGTGCCTGACCACCCCCTCGGTCAAGTAATTCTTCCTGATATCTAATCTGAACCTGCCCTGCCCCAGCTTCAGACCATTTCCTCTGGTCCTGTCATGATTCCCTTGGGAGAAGAGGCCAACACCCACCTCTCTACAACCTCCTGTCAGGGAGTTGTAGAGGGCAAGGAGGTCTCCCCTCAGCCTCCTCTTCTCCAAACTAAACATGCCCAGTTCTCTCAGTCCCTCCTCACAGGACTTGTTCTCTAGAACCCTCCAAAGCAAGCAGGGTTATAGCACAAAATAGCTCAAAGGTTGAATAAAAATGCCAAAACAAATTTGCTGATTCCTGTACAAAGGTGCTGCTGAGGATGCTGCACATCTTCCCTCGCTCATCCCACAATTGTCAAGCAGCTGCCTCTCAAAGTGCCCTCCCAAAATGCTTCCCCTCTCACCCTCACAGTGCTTTTCTCAGTATAAATTTTCTTCTAAGAAAGGGAAACACACCCAAACCATAACTATGCTAAAAAACAAGCATCGGAAACAAGGCCGAGAAGCAGCTTTTGGCTTTTGATCGACAGCAAAGGGGCTGAGATCCTGCCTGTGAAATCATGTCCAACTTACTGTATAACTTACTGTCACATTTACTCTACCTCTCATTTGTCCTCAAAACTCAGATGAAGACCACCTGAACAGCCATGATCATCATCATACTAGTGTTTTTTCCCTCCTTTTCTTGATCAGCAATGACAAAATTGCACCTTGTATCACAAAAATTGCACTTTGTGAGTTTCAGGGCAGCCAACTGCCAGAGTCCAAAGATCAAGTGGAGATCATTGGTCATAAAAGTCTCTTGTCTGTGCTAAGCCCAGCTTGGGGGCATTATTTTTAAAAAAAATCACAGAATTGTCATGGTTGGAAAGGACCTCTGAGATCATCAAGTCCAATCATACACATACAAAACTCCCAACAATCTTGGGCACTAGGTCATGCCCTGAAGTGCCGCATCTTCACAGTTCTTAAATACCTCCAGGGATGGTGACTCCACCACCTCCCTGGGCAGGCTGGCCCAGTGTCTGACCACACAGAATCAGAGTCTCAGGGATTGGAAGGGACCTTGAAAGCTCCTCCAGTCCAATCCCCCTGCCGGAGCAGGAACACCCAGAGCAGGTCACACAGGAACGCCTCCAGGCGGGTTTGGGATGTCTCCAGAGGAGACAGATCCAGTCTAAACCTCCCCTGCTGCAACTTCAGACCATTTCCTCTGGTCCTGTCATGATTCCCTTGGGAGACAAGGCCAACACCCACCTCTCTACAACCTCCTGTCAGGGAGTTGTAGAGGGCAAGGAGATCTCCCCTCGGCCTCCTCCAAACTAGGTGTGCCCAGTTCCCTCAGTCTCTCCTCACAAGACTGGTTCTCCAGACCCCTCACCAGCTTGGTGTCTCTCCTCTGGACACGCTCCAACACCTCAATGTCCTTCTTGTGGTGAGGGGCCCAGAACTGAACACAGCACTCAGGTGAGGCCTCACCAGTGCCCAGTACAGAGGCACCATCACTGCCCTGCTCCTGCTGGCCACGCTCTTCCTGATAAATTCTTTCATGAGATCTACTCAGATCTCTCTTTTCTTGGAGGAGCTGCTCACCTAAACTGCCCTTCTCTTTCCTTGGCACTGTCCCTTGCGCAGCACCTCTCATCCTCAGTGGTCTAACGCATCTGTTCCACTTTGCTCGACCACAAGTACAACATATACCCAATATGCAAAACCTTTTCACTGTCTGGGGCATTTGGGATTTTAATTTCCTTCTATACACTTCATACTTGCGTGCTTTTTTGGGAAGTTCCCCTCTTATCTAGGTTTTTATTCATTCTCTGCATCTTGCCCAATCTTACACGGAAAGCCAGCGGTTTGTGTTTCCCCAGATAACCAGCAACAACCGTGCCCAACACCCTGCTGCTCCCAGTCCGTTCACCCTTTCTTGTGTTTCTCATGCAGGAAGTTTATGAATCTCCTTGAGCAAAAGCAAAAGGCCTTTTCCCTGGGGTTCTGCCCCTTGCAGCTCAGCCCTGAACCCACCATGGCATCCCTCATCCCCTACCCGTGCTCGTTCCTGCTGCCCTTCCTCCCCATACCAGCAGCTTCCCTGCTTTTAAAGGCAGCTGCAGGCTGTGACTCTGATTACTTAAAGGACTACCATTGGGAGTCAACAACTGCCTGAAAGGAAGGCACTCCGAGGCAGAAACAAAGCCTGCGCTTCTTCCCTGGTTGTTTTTTTGTTGTTTGTGCTTTTTTTTTCTTTCTTTTTTTTCTACAGAAATGTTTAAAAGCCTTTGCCACAGACGAAAACCACACAGCTATTTTCTCACAGCAGCTCGCTGTCGCACCAGCCCAACCAGCTCGTCTCACCGGAGGAGAAAGATTAGGAGAAACCTCTCCTGCACCCCGTGCTTCTTTCTATGCTCCTCCGTTTCCAGCCTCCTCCCCGGCGTTGTCTGACCAGCGCCAACCACTGCCCTGTTTCTTCAGGCAAGGTCAGCTGGAAACCTCTGGCCCTGCCGCAGAGGAAGCTGAGCAGCAATCCATTGGTACAGGTGGAGCTGCAATCACCCCAAGCTTCAACCACACGGGGTTTTGTGCAGGAGAAGAGGTCGCGGCCAGTGCCACGGCCTCCCCAGCCCGTGACTCCCACCCAGCTCAGAAGGAACGTGCGTGCCCCTCTGGCAGGAGGGCAGTTTTAGGCATTTACAGTAAATAGAGGCAATTTGGTGTTGCTAATCTGTACTACCAGCAAGTTTCAGAACAATTGCACCCCGAAACTGGGGAAAACGGGCTCCAGCCCCAGGTTCTGCTGGAGCGAGTGCAGTGGAGGGCAATGAAACTGGGGAAGGGCCTGGAGAATAAATCTGATGGAGAGCGATTGAAGGAACTGGGAGTGTTTAGTGTGAGGAAGAGGAGGCTGAGGGGAGACCTCATCCCTCTCTACAACTGCTTGAAAGGACATTGTAGAGAGGTTGGTGCTGGTCTCTTCTCACGGGCAATGAGCGATAGAAGGAGAGGGAATGGCTGCAAGCTGCAGCAGGGTAGGGTTGGGCTGGACATGAGGAAAGAATTCTTCCCAGCAAGCGCAAAGTCACTATCCCTGAATGTGTTTAAAAGTGGTTTAGATGTGGTGTAGGGGAGAACTTTGTAGAGTGGGGCTGATGGTTGGTCTGGATGATCCCAAGTGTCTCTTCCAACCTGAATGATTCTATGAAGACAGTTTGGATGGTGGGCCCAGATGGGCTATTGATGGTTCCCTCCTCATGGCTACAGTAAGTGGGTCAGGAGGACTAGTAAAACATGAGCAGGGAGATCTAATGGCCTTGGCTGCAAATGAACTGGGATTTCACCTGCTGGGACTTAAGTCCACACACAAAACTTGCAGGAAAACAAATGTCTCACCGTAATTTTCTGACACTTCTTGTACTTTGCTTTTATATGGCTGCTATAAAAACCAACTCACTGTGGTTGTCACCTCGACAGAGAAACTCTAAAGATACTATAAGCTCTGGTTTCACGTTTGCTACCGGAGTGCAAAGAGGCAGCAACTTTCTTCAGAATTTCAGGACTCGGCAAAACAGCAGTGTCGTTCTCTACGAAAGACGAGATACACAGAAGACAGACAGACGTTTTCCACCGTGAAATGAGAAGAGCTCACACTGGTTTGCACCTGGCAGGAAAACACACACGTACCATCACAATCTGGAGGTGCTGTGTTTTGCCAGATGCCTTTTCGTGCTCGTTACCAAAAAGCTCCGGGGCATTCCCAGGCCTGTAGAAAGAGCGTGGTTTGGTTCCGTGGCCAGAAGAAGGGGGTTTGTTGCTGGTTATTTAACTTAGTTTTCATTTTTTTCTTGCTTACTTAGTGAGGATGAGAAAAATCTCTGAGCATATGGGGATCTCAAATTTATCTTGATATAATTTGTGAAGTCAGGAATAATTTCTGATCCAGATGGAAGCTAGAAGGGTTACAAAAGATTATAGAAATCAAGCTTTTGTATCTCAACAAGACACAAAAACATCTGTTCTTTGTTGGCCAAGGCACAGTTAATAAGCATTATTATTAGGTAAGCATCCTATTGTGCCTGTCATCACACATGTCAATCTGGGCGTAAATCAGAAGCCTAAACACAACAGCAGGCAAAGAATTAATTTCTGAGAAGCGTGGGCCAAAATAACATCTATGCCTGTCAACCACCACCACCATCTCACATCACTCTTTTACTCAAGCTGAAAGAACAGGCATCCAGCAAGCTTAAAATAATTTAGAAACATTTCTTCTATACTGTCAGCATCTCAAATTTTGTTCAAATAGAGCCTCGGGTTAATAAAAAATGAATAACAAGGGCAAAGTTTTGCTGCATAAAGTCATATAGGGCTGAACTTGTGCATGTGCTGAAAGTCCCCCCCTCAGCACACACCATCTAGCAGGTTATTCAGCCTGGGAAGGTGAAGACTTCAGTGAATATTCACAGATACCCTGGCCTCTCCTGGATCTGCAGAGGTTACAAGCCCTTTGGCTGTTGAACAAAGGCAGAACACCAGCAATAAACCACCACAAAGCTGCTTTTGTGAGATTAGGATCACTTAACTCAATTGAGACCTCTACGTGACACAGGAAAGTACAGCAGAAAATGAGTTACTTTTCTTTTCAGTTCAGAGCAGGGCACTATAAAAGCAGCTTTTACATTTATTTCAAGATCTCAGGGTTTCTTCTGACACAGCGGCAGAGTGAGGCTTAAAAGGGGCCCTTTTATACCGGCATTTGTCAGCCCAGGTGGCCTGGCCACGCAATGATCCTCCAACAGTTTTTTCTCAGCCTGCCCCTTCCTTGTCCTTTACCATCCCAGTCCCAGTTGGTGGCGGAGGGACACGGCACCGGCCTGCTGGTGCTTCCCCACCCTGCTCTCCTAGGCCTTCGGCTTTGGAAACTGGTAACCCCTTGGAAATCGCACACTCCCGTGGTATCTTTTGCTTTCAGGCTTCTCTGAAGAATATTGTGCTCCTTAAAGCAGTGCCTTGGGCAAGAGCAAGGACGTAAGACATTAAATAATCCCACTGCCTGAGCAACTTCCCATAAATCCCAGTAAATGAGTAAATGTTTGCACAGACTGAGGATACCGAGCTTCAAACTTAGCCCTGGGACTATTTTCTAGGAAGGCAAAGCCTATTTCAAAACTGTTGTTTCTTGATGTCAGTGTTTACCCAGGAAGCAGGAAATGTAAATTCTAGGATCTCAATGACCAGCTGGGGCCTGATCTCTCAGGACCAGGATAAAACTTCAAAAACTGGGTCTGTTCACACCTGCTTCTGCTGGAGCTGGGGCACTGTGAGCAAGGGAAGGCAGATTTAGCGGGTTTTTAAAAAAGAGGAAAAGGAAAAAAAAAAGAAAAAAAGAAAAAAAAGAGAGAAGGCTCTTTCCATACCGGCTGCTGAGGTTTAGTAGCTCTTATTTTAGCAAACTTCAGACCCTGGGTCTCCATGATGTCGCTTCAGACACTTCCCATGATTTCAGGTGCTCGAGGCCTGATACGGTCTGTCAGTGCTGGCTCCTAAGATCTGGTTATTTAGGGAAAATTCAGACAGGTTGAACACATTGCTAAGTTACAACTTTGGTTACTGATCTGTAGACAGTGAACCAGAGCCCTCCAGGTGACACCCAGAACCCCTTCCACTAGCAGGTACAGAGACCAGGGCAGGAGTCACCACGTCTCAGTTTTAGAGCGAAGAATACCCTCTCACACAGAGAAATCATGTTTTTTTTGGCAACTTGCAGACTCCTCTGGTTCCTTTCGCTCTGTGACATCAGATCAGTTCCCACTTCATCCATTTCAAATGCGAAACATCCCACGCTCCTCCAGGGATCGAGTCTTTTGTGCCTCTTCTTTGTGCTCCGACTCGATGCCCGTTTACTCTCTCTGCATTTACTGCTTGTGCGGGTCCTGCCTTCATTCCTGAGGAAAGCAGGGCCCGTGGAGGCTGTAGCCACCTTGGCCAAGTCTGTGCTAAGACTGCAGCGAGGGCAGTCACCTGCAGAAAGATTCTGAGGAGTCTTGAAGCCTACAGGAGCCGTTCACACGTTGAGAGATGGGTGCTGGTGGCTTTTCACTGCCTCAGGGAGTAAAATATTAACCTCTTCAGATGCCCAAGGGGAGGAATATTCCTCTCCCTGCATTCCACAGTCCATTTATGAGTGATTCTCCCTCTGGGACAGGTTTTCATCTACCTCCAACTTCTCTTTCTTCAGTCTCGCTCAGGTAGGACCTGAGGGTAAGGACCCTGGTAGGGTAAGGGAAGGGTAAGGTAAGGTAGGGTAAGGTAAGGTAAGGACAGGACCCTGGAGCAGCACCTCTCCAGGGAGACAGAGCTGCCACAAGGAGAGCAAGCTGTCTCCTCCTGATTTTATACTAAAAAAGATGGTTCTAATATAGCCTTTTGCCTAAAAGAACCCCGAGACACACCATTACTGGAGAATGGTATTTGTGAGCTGCTTCTCACGCACCGCATTCCCTCCGCTTCCTTTTCCCTGGTCTTGCCAGGAAGAACTGCCAGCAAATTTTTCCAGTCACAAGCTGTTTCAGAACCTCATTAGGTCACCACAGTCAGCTGCAGTTACAGAAATTACGTGTCTCTCGGGGCAAGTCAACAACACAGGCAGGGGGCCCGTTTGCAGAACAACCACCGGAGCTACAATCCCTTCCAGCTGAGAGGAACACTCCGACTCTTACCCATTCCCTGATCCCATGCATCCAAGCACAGCATACTGCAGCGCCAGGATTAATGCTGGCATTTGCACCAGTCATGCCTGAGGGACGGGGGAGAGTGGACATAAAGACCTTACCAAGAGTTGTGAAGTACTGACCCCACCATCCCCAACACACCAACTCACCCTGAAAACAACCGTTGCCTAACAGGTAATGCTACATTTTTGTTCAAAAAAAAGAGGCAAATTTAACAAATTGCTCTGGTCAAAATGGAATTTGGGTTTTGCATTCCACAACCCTAAGGGCTTCTCATCTCGTCAAACAGCTCCTCTAGACTAATCTTCTCAACCCCCTTCAATGACCACAGAACGAAGCCCTTCCAGAGCCCAGCTCTCTCAGTCACAGACACGTGTCTGGCAGACAGGATGCAGCAGTGCGTGGAGATGGTACCTTGTGCCACAGAACGTGGTGACCAGCCAGCCAGCTTTAGATGGGACAACCAGCACGTTGAGGGCCAGAGTCAGCTGTAGGCCATGGCCTCACGGAAAGAGCTGGGAACGTTGCGGTCCCGTTCCCTGCAGCTTATCCTTGTCTTTCCAACATGGCAAAAGAAACAAACAGCAATTTTGAGTATCAAGAGCCCAGCCCCAGTGGATGTTTTCAAACCTGATTTGCTTACCTCGTGGCTCAGAGGCGGGAACTAACACTGGGTGACAAAAGAAAAAGACTCTTTTGTAGGTCTGGAGGAGGTGGGGCTGTACGTGATACAAGTGGAGGCACTGAAAAAACAAAACAAATCTGAGAAGCGGAACTTCTTCGAACGTTTCTCTGCCATTTATAGTGTTGGATGGGTAATTCCACGTGTCTGAGGTAAAGGAATAAACAGGGCATGCAGGTGGAGTCTTCTCAAACACTAGACACTATAGTACTATATAACTCCAACACTATACACCCTGTACTGCATCACAAATAATGTTATCTCCTTTTGAGGTTTTCCTTATCCAAAGATATCGGTCTCGCAGTCGAAAACGACTCCTTAACAAGGACAGTGAGAGGGTAGCAAAATAGGAAATAATGTTAAATAATCTTTAAATAAAAGTTTAATTCACTCTTACTTCACAGCATACTTAAAAGCACCTCCTCGTTTGACTGTCAGTTCTAAAACAGACCAACAAGCCCCTGGGGAGGGGTTGGCTGGTCAAAGGAGGGAAACCTTTCGAGCAGAGGGGCAGAGGCTGGGCGAAGGCACAGGAACATTCTGTAGGCCACAATTGGAGTCAGAATCTGGTCATCGGTTTATTCAGATTTTGCTTTCTGGGAAGCAAAGCTTACAGGTTCGTAAACATCAAAATAAACATTGCTTAACTGTACAGTTTGCTAAACAAAGGCTAGCCCTGCCCCAAGGGCCTGTGCAGAGCCCCCCTGGCAGCTCGCCCGCTGACCCGGGCGTCCACGTGGCCCTGAACAATCGGTTCCTTCGCGATTTTAACGGTGCTTAAAAACGTCTTCTGACTCTGTGCAAGTCACAGGCAAGGACATTTGGATGCGTGCCCTTCCTTACGTAGTTTTGGTTTGCTTTTGTCCAGCACTTAACTACTGTGACTGTGGAAAACTATACAATTCCAATGGATTTTGGTCCTGTGGTTAAAGACCTCCCGTAACCGAGTTGTTTACACGGGTCTGAATCACAAGCATGTACACAACAAAACCACGATACCAACGTGTCTTGGCCTATGCATAAAAAGTATGCCTTCTACTTACACTAAAACATACAAAAAATAAACTACAAAAATTGTTTACACTTGATTTCAGCAAAAAAAAAACCCAAAAAAAAAAAGCTTTCTTCAAGAAAAAAGATTCTTCTTTTTCTCAGCCATCAAAAAAGGAATGCAAGTAAACAATAAATACATGTGCTTTCTCCATATAGACATATTTACACTTGAGTCTTTGGCTTATGTTTAAGTTTCTTTATAAAGATCTTTATGTGATCCAGCCATCATTGCACATTAAATCAAAATAAGCCAGATTTGCTTTGTTTTCTTTCCTATATATAATATATATATAT
>VZTM01012663.1:111700-122825 GCA_013400555.1 Jacana jacana | reverse complement strand
CCTTTCCCCCTCCTTTCTTCCCCTAAAATCTTTCTTCACAGGATCAAGAACTGTTGTCAAAACAGCGTATTGAGATTCGTCTATTTGGCGAGCTCCCGAGTCCGTGCTGACTACGAGGACTCCACGTACTCCAGCGCGACATCGTAGCAGAAGCGATACTGCTCCTTTANAAACATACAAAAAATAAACTACAAAAATTGTTTACACTTGATTTCAGCAAAAAAAAAACCCAAAAAAAAAAAGCTTTCTTCAAGAAAAAAGATTCTTCTTTTTCTCAGCCATCAAAAAAGGAATGCAAGTAAACAATAAATACATGTGCTTTCTCCATATAGACATATTTACACTTGAGTCTTTGGCTTATGTTTAAGTTTCTTTATAAAGATCTTTATGTGATCCAGCCATCATTGCACATTAAATCAAAATAAGCCAGATTTGCTTTGTTTTCTTTCCTATATATAATATATATATATATGCAACACTTGAAACGTAGAAAGAAGGAACCGTACGATCCATCTGCACTGTTATTGTACTTTAACCATGTAGCAAAGGAAAAAACAAAAAGAGAAAAAGAAAAAAAGAGGAAAATGGATACCCTATAGGAGATATTGACACATGCAAGAGGCGGGCGCGCTCCTGTCACCGAGGGGCGGCTGCAGATACCAACACTGAGAAAGTCCCAATTTGCACAAATCTCTCCTGACTCTGGTTCTCCTTAAATAGTATTTCTGTGGCACCAAATGTCGATACTGTATACAGGCATAGAAACAGATTGAGTTCTTTTTTATTAAGATACACAACTTCATNAAAAAAAACACAACAAAACCAAGAGAGAGAGGTTAAATTAAGATTCTAAAGTGTTAGCAGCGATATCTGCAAACTAGAGGAGTCTTTGCTCACGACTGGGCAATTGGAGCTTCAAGCCTGACCTGCTGGGGTTTTGTCTTTTAACTTCTCCCCTCCTACACAACGTGTGACCAGCTCTGATTGAAAATCTCACCCCAACCAGCAAACTGGAAAAAAACCCCAAACCCTGCCCATGAATCACAATTATTTGCTTCTCTGATGTTTTCTTTTTTTTTCATCTTCTGAACTGGTTTATCAAACACGAGAAGTTCCCCTGTCGGTCAGAGCATCCCTGTGGTAAAGGCACCTCCTCTTTGATACACCGCTGATGTTGAAGTCAGCCCATACCCAGCAGTTGCCCAGTGCCCGCTGCTGGATGGGCAGAGGAATGAAACTATTGAACGATGAAATTCAGCAAGGGCAAGTGTAGGGTCCTGCACCTGGGGAGGAAGAACCTCCTGCTCCAGGAGAGGTTGGGGGGGACCTGCTGGAGAGCAGCTCTGAGGAAAAAGACCTGGGAGTCCTGGTGGAGAACAGGAGGACCATAAGCCAGCAATGGGCCCTGGTCCCAAGAAGGCCAATGGCATCCTGGGGGGCATCAGGAAGAGTGTGGCCAGCAGGTGGAAGGAAGTCATCCTGCCCCTCTGCTCTGCTCTGGGGAGGCCCCAACTGAAGCACTGGGTCCAGCAGAGGACCACAGAGATAATGAGGGGCCTGGAGCATCTCTCTCAGGAGAAGAGACTGAGGGACTTGGGTCTGTTCAGTCTGGAGAAGAGAAGGCTGAGGGGGGATCTGATCAAGACCTAGAAATACTTCAAGGGTGAGTGTCAGGAGGATGGGGCCAGTCTGTCTTCACTGGTGCCCAGGGACAGGGTAAAGGGGAATGTGCATAAACTGGAACATAAGAAGTTCCATCTCAACATGAGGAGGAACTTGTTTGCCATGAGGGTGGCAGAGGCTGCCCAGAGAGGTGGTGGAGTCTCCTTCTCTGGAGACATTCAAACCCACCTGGACGAGTTCCTGTGGAACCTGCTGTGGGTGACCCTGCTCTGGCAGGGGGTTGGACTGGATGATCTCCATCCAGAGGTGCCTGCCAACCCCAGAGCATTCTGTGATTGGCCAGGGAAATGCAGCTGCCCATTTGTACCCTCGTATCATCTCAGATGCGCATTTAAAAGAGAAGTCAAAGCTCAACCTTTCATCCTGGTTTCTCTCTAACAAGGCCGCTGCTGAGGACTGATACCACGGGAGAGAGAAGAGAGAGGGCAAGAAAAGCAGAAGAGCCAAGGAAAATAATTCAGTCTCTAATTGTCCCTACAACCTAACAAAATGAATCTGCTTTTGTGATTGATTTTTGTTTGCAAAGGAAGCCGGTGTGATCCATTAGCAGGAAGTGGTGGGGATATCTGAAGGGCTTTATGGCGCCGCTCATTTCTGTTATCTGATCAGGCTGCTGAATGTAGGGCACATGACAGTGCTGTACATTGGTTTTCCTGGCTTGTTTTCTACCAACTCAACAGCTGCTGCCGTTCAAGGGTTCTGAATAAAAACCCACACAACAGAAACACGTAACTATGGAAATTGGGTAGCTGCAGACTAAAGCTACAGCGGAATCCAGCACTCTTTTGAAAAGAAATGTAGGCCTACGGACCATTTATCGGAGGCACACACCACACACCGTCTACCTGGGCCTCCCTTTACAGTGACACAGGTCATTTTCCATGTGATGTGACCTGTTTTCTTCACGGGGGTGAGCTGAAATCCAGGCACCGACGCCTGTGTCACAGCAGATGTTGTGTCTCTGACGCCTGTGGCACAGCAGATTGCAGTGTTTGTGGCAAAACCAGTCGTACCAGAGCCCAGTGTCACTGCTGCTGGTGCTACAGGAGACTCTACCTGTTAATGTTCTACCCATCTCCTTAATGTATCGCTTCCAAGGGTTGGAAGTGACACACGATCACTAAGGAAATGGTGCCACAGAAGGTACTTGGTACCAAGCAAGCAGCGACGCCTGGAGAAAAGGGCAACGTGGGAGGATCCAGCTACACCCATTGTGTTCAACGTGCGAGTTCATGAGGTCAGAAGCAATTTCCACCCTGTGTAAACCGCAAGATGCTTTTAATTTCAATTGGCACCCCTGGTTCGTGTGCTGTAGGCAGCCATCTGGATGGAAAGAGACACTGGCTACCAGGAGTGGGAGAGTCTTGAGGGGTGGGTGTCAGGAAGACGGGGCCAGTCTGTTTTCAATGGTGCCCAGTGAGAGGACAAGAGGGAATGGGCACAAACTGGAACATAAGAAGTTCCACCTCAACATGAGGAGGAACTTGTTTGCTGTGAGGGTGCCAGAGCCTGCCCAGGGAGGTGATGGATCCTCCATCTGTGGAGACATTCAAACCCCACCCAGACACATTCCTGTGCAACCTCCTGTGCTCTAGGAGGACCTGCTCTGGCAGGGTGTTGGACTAGATGATCTCCTGAGCTCCCTTCCAACCCCATATCGTTCTGTGATTCTGTGAGTCAAATGGCAGGGACTGTCTAACCTGCTCGATCATTCACCCACAGGAAGGAAAAAAACCACCCACTTGGGAGAGTTTTTTGAAGGATCTTCCACAATGTTAGGTTTTTGTGCCTGAAGTGACCAGAGGAATTGATAGGTGTTTGTCCTGCATGCGTAAAGACCACCCAGAAGGATTTAAGAGGGGTTTTTTTATACATATAAATATTTAGTCATGTGGTTTTGCTAATTTAGGCTCATATTATTTATGTGAGTTTATTTATAGTGTTTATTATACAGGTTAACTGTTGGACTTGGTGATCTTGAGGGTCTTTTCAAGCCCAAGTGATTCTGTGATTCTATGATTCTATGTTCATTTCCAACAGATCCAAGTCTTTGATTTTAAGGCTCAGAGGTATCATTTTGACTACTACAAATCTGAGTAACAAACACTACCATTATGCACTACAGCCTCCAAAGCAGCACTTGGTATTAAGAAGTAAAATATTCACATCTCCCAGCCACTAATTACCGTGCCAGCTACCTTAGAGCTTATCCCTACCAGGAAGAAATGCCCTGCTCTGCAAAACTTCAAGGCGGTTTGCGCGAACACAACCTGCTGCAACCTCTCTTCGGATAGACTGGGGTTATTTTGGGAGATTAAAGTGCATCCTGCTAACTTGGAATGTTTTCTGTGAAAAGCACAGCACTGCTACAAGAGAAGCAGCTTAAAAGGCTCGGCCTGGCCTCTCAGGATGCTGACTCGTGTGTACACTCGATAAATGGCCCTCTCTTCTTGGTGGCCCGCCGTAGGTTGGCTCTGGTTGACAGGCAGAGGGTTGGGACGGCAGGTCCCACAAGAGAGTCCCTTCCCGTCTCCCTGGCTGTGTGAGGTGACCCCAACCAAGCCTGGGCTTACCGGAGTCTCTACCATGTTGGGTTTACTGTTCCGCAAAGTCTTCACGGCGTGGAAAACGTCCACCACGTTCTGCCTCTTCACCGTCTCGACCACGATGCCGATGGCGCAGAACATCCCGCTCCGGCCACCCCCGTTTCTGTGCACGAGGAGGAGAGAGGGTTAAATGTCACCCTGGCGTAAGAGAGCATCCAAAAGGCATTTCTTTTCTCTCACTCTGTATCACAGAATCACTCAGGTTGGAAGAGACCCTTGGGATCATCAAGTCCAACCATCGGCCCCACTCTACAAGTTCTCCCCTACACCAAATCCCCCAACACCACACCTCATCCACTCTGAAACACAGTCAGGGATGGGGACTCCACCCCCTCCCTGGGCAGCTGATTCCACTGACTGACCACTCTCTCTGTGAAGAACTTTTTCCTCATGTCCAGCCTAACCCTACCCTGCTGCAGCTTGCAGCCATTCCCTCTCCTTCTATCACTCATCGCCCCTGNTTTGTGCCAGGCAGGAAGGGACTCTGCTGCCAGACTTGTACCCACAAGTCATTCCTGTCTCACGGGGGGACCAGGCTTTCAACGGCCTCCTCGCAGCTCCACTGGGTTTGGTCTGAGACAAACCACTGGGTTTGGTCTGAGGCTGCTTCTGACCCTCCTCTCAATGACTCCCTCTGAATTCTGCCCTTACAGCCCACCCAGCCGCCCAGCTCTGCGATAGCCTCATTTATTCGAAATAAACAACTGAGTTGAATGGCAAGTATAACGTTAAAAATCAAAGGCCAAGCTCCATGGCGAGAACATCATTTTCCACTCAGTTCTGGGAAGAGACTCACTTAAATTATCCTGTGGTGTGAGGATTACCCAGCCAGAGTAGTGACAAGGAATCACTGATTTGATCCCTTGCTTACTTTTGGGGACACTACTGAACCGTTTTAATCTTAATTTCAAAGCAATCAAGATAGGTATTTCTTCTTAGTAAGTTTACAATAGCCAGAAGATTCCACAGATAATGAGGAGGGGTGGGCAGAAAGGGGCCACAACTTAATTCTGAATAATTAAACAGAAGCCTTTTTTAAAAAAGTATGAAGAAATGCCTAATTCAGTTTCTAAGTTTTCAACTTGATATTTAAATAAGGTAGAAAGGAGATTGGTCATTCTGGGCTTATGGAGAAAAAGATGTTGCCTTTTCAAAAGCTCCCAAACCAGCTCCCACTTAAATACCAGGCTCAGGAGTCATTTACCAACAACAGCTTCAGGATCACGTACTGCGTTATAGAACTTTTCTCTGATTTCATATATCCACAACTTTCAGTCTAAATACCCTCAAAAAATACAAAATAGAGGCCTTCTGGGAAAAAAAAAAACCCCAAACAATTGCACTGCACATTATGCAAGAGAAACACAAAAAATGCCCATTTGGCACGTGGCATAAAAGACCTCCTCACTGAGAGCGCACGGGGGAATCGAGCCGTACACGCGTTGTACCCGAAACCCAGGCCATTGTGTACAGGAGACGGTTCACAGCATCACTGTAGTGTCATGTCCAAAGCAGCCCTTTCCCTGGAACCTTGGCCTGGCTCAGACAAAGGCAAAAGCTGACCAAAAGCCACCCTACGGCAGCAGTGGCACTTTACTGCCTGTTTGTTGTTTTATTTTTAATGAAAGAAACAAAGGCACGTGCCGAACAGTGCAGCTGTAAGAACACGGCTTGAACTCGACACAAGAACTACTTTGTCAGCCATTCAGTCAAAAAGCAGCTTTGTGATTTTTCTCCCAGTTACTCACAGGCAATGGATGATGGTCCGGCCCTCCCCGTCTTCACATTCCTCTTGCCATTTCTCAACCTGGAGAATTAACTTCAAGAAGGATCTCTTGGAAGCTGGGACATCTCTGTGAGAAGCCCATCCCAAATACTGGAACTGCTGCACCATCAGATAGCCCTCCTGTGGCTGAGGGAAACCACAAAGAGTTTTAGGTCAATAGGGCACCTTTACATCTTGTTTTCGAAAATAAAGACACAAAACTAACATGGAATGTTGAGTGTTTATATTGTGGACAGAGTCCAGCATGTATGTACATTGCGTGGTAGGGTCTCCATTCATGTAGATCATCTGAGCTCAAGGAAGAGGTTTAAAAAAGGAAAGACACTGAAGACAACCCCACAGTTTATCAGTCACTCGTGCACCCTTATCCTGACTTCTTCTAAATGGACACATTCCCCAGCTTCTACGTGTCAAGGGTTTTTATCCTTAGCATCAACAATGAATGAATTAAGAAAATAAATCACTGTTAAATTCTGAGACCTACAGAAACGAAGGGACAAACCCCGGTTTCCTCTGTCACGAACCAGCCCCATTGCAAATAAACAACGAGCCGTGCTGTTGCACAAGGAGGACTATTTTCTTCCCTTTTTGCCAGACTGTGGGGATCAGGAGAGCCTTGCTGCCAGCCTCTGAGCCTTCCATGTGCTCGGTGCTACACAGGGAGAGCTCTGGGTGGAACCTGGCTGGCCCGAGAAAGGCCTCAAGAACTGGAAGAATGAAGGGCCTGTTCGGTTTCTTGGAGCCCAAGAAGAGGAAGGGCAGTGTGGGGTTTAGGAAGGGAAGAACAGAGATATTTAGAAGCAGGGTGAAAAGGTGTGGGAGACAAAGAGAAGCAGAAGAGGAATGAAAACTCAAAACACTGTAAGAAAAGAAATGGAAAAACATGAAAATAAGAAATGAACCAAAAAAAGAGAGGAAGTCTCAAAATACAACAAAGAAGCGCACCGCGGCGTACTGTTTGCCGGCATGCCTACACCTGAGCTTCCTGCAACTTCTAAACAAGGTATGAGGAGCTGAAGATATTTTTGTTAGCTTTGAAGATAAGCAAAATAAAGCTCTGGATAAAAACACCGGCCACACACAACCTGATGCCTGCGCTTTGAAAAGGCGACCGAAATAAAAGGGAAAAAACCAAACCATCCCAATCTTTGTATACACAGAAATCAGTTCTCCCCACTGCTGTTCTTCAGCATCTCCATTAGGTCAAACCAAGTACCAACTGGTGGTGCTTAAGCTCATGACTGGTCAGTAAACCAGGGATTGCTGGGTAACTGTACAAGTAACGGTGGCACAAGTGTCTGTAGCTCTTTACCTGTAGGCAATACAGGGAAGTAACTTATAAAGAAGAGCTAAAAGAGGAGGCACTACGGAGAAAACAAGGTTTGGAAAGATGCTGCAGCAGTGTGAAACGCTGTGGGACACCAAGAAGACACAGTGGTGCAAGGTGTGAAAGAGCTGATGAGAAGATGAGGCTGGTGCTTACTGCTGGGGCTGAGAACAAAGGTGAGAAACACAAGTGGAGGCATGGTGGGGCAGAACCCTGCAGAAGCAGCAGAGCTTTCAGAGCTTTCCTTTTTTCACACCCTGCTGTGCAGGGTGCCACAAATCCTCCCTTTATGTTGTGGTTCTTGCTTTTGAGGCCGGGAAGGTGCCGGCTGCGTACCCTGCCCCAGCTCTCCTCTTCTTGATTCACCAGATTAGACCTCTTACGGAAGCCACCAACTAACTACCTGTCACTACATGGTTCGTTACAGGAATAGGCCCTACCTCACGTGCTGTGTCCAGTTTTGGGCCCCTCCCTCACCACAAAAAAAGACATTGAGGGGCTGGAGCGAGTCCAGAGAAGGGCACTGGAGCTGGTGAGGGCTCTGGAGCACAAGTCTGGTGAGGAGAGGCTGAGGGAGCTGGGGGTGTTCAGCCTGGAGAAGAGGAGGCTGAGGGGAGACCTTCTCACTCTCTCCAACTCCCTGAAAGGAGGGTGTAGCCAGGGGGGGTCAGCCTCTTCTCCCAAGTCACAGGTGATGGGACAAGAGGAAATGGCCTCAAGTTGCACCAGGGGAGGTTTAGGATGGATAGTAGGAAAAATTTTTACACTGAAAGGGTTGTGAAGCCTTGGAAGAGGCTGCCCAGGGCAGTGGGGGAGTCACCATGCCTAGAAGGATTCAAAAGCTGGGCAGATGTGGTGCTGAGGGACATGGGTGAGTGGTGGGTTTTGCCAGTGTTGGGTTGATGGTTGGACTGGATGATCCCAAAGGTCCCTTCCAACCCAGACAATNCCGTGAGAAGAGACCAGCACCAACCTCTCTGCAATGCCCTTTCAAGGTTTCCTCTCAGCCTCCTCTTCCTCACACTAAACAATCCCAGCTCCCTCAATGGCTCCTCATAAGATTTATTCTCCAGGCCCTTCCCCAGCTCCGTGTCCCTCCTCTGCACTCGCTCCAGCCCCTCCAGATCTCTCTTGTGTTGAGGTGCCCAGAACTGGACACCAGACTCAAGGGGTGGCCTCCCCAGTGCTGAGCACAGGGGGACAATCACCTCCCTACTGCTGCTGGTCGCACTGTTTCTGATACAAGCCAGGATGCCCTTGGCCTTCTTGGCCACCTGGGCACACTGCTGGCTCATGTTCAGCCGCCTGTCGACCAGCACCCCCAGGTCCTTTTCTGCCAGGCAGCTCCAGCCACGCTGCCCCAAGCCTGCAGCGATGCTTAGTGCACAGTGTTAGATTTCCACGCTTGACCAACTCTTCCTGGGTAGTGTCCCAAAAACATAAGCACTTTATTCGAAATTACAACCCCCAGGAGCCTAGAGAGTGTTAAAAATGTCTTGTTCTCTGTTTTGTTTTCCCCTGCTGGGTACTGTTACCATAATGCTTACTCTTGTGAGATTGCATATCCTGAAGATTCGGTTTATGACGTCGCAGTCCATCGAGCAGGACATGCATTCCACCTGGATGGGCCCGTAGCGCAGGATCCCTTCCTCGGGCCAGTACTGCGGGCAGCCCTGCGCCAGAGCACAACCGCGGTAACTAACGGGTGAGCATCGCCTCCTTCCACCCCAGGCCTCCCACCTGCCCCTCACCGAGCACCCGGTGCCGACGAGCCGCTGTAGGGCAGAGGATTGACTGCCAAGTCAAGGCCCTGCTCTCCATTTTGGGCCCGGGGTGGCTAAAGCACGCCGATGGCACGCAGGAAAAGCCGGGACCCGAACTGACCTGTGCTAAGTCGACTTCATTTAACATCACAAGAGAAGTGCAGCCGTAGTCGTACACTAATCTCCAGAAATCTTTCACAGTGTTTGGTAAAGGATGCTGTGTGACAATAAACGCTGCCGGCTGCCTGTAGCTCTGCAAAGGCAAAGGGGTTTGTTAGCACCGGCAGAGGAAGTTCTTCATAACTTCCAGTCAAACGCTGCAACAGAGAAAACATATAAATAGAACACAAGCTCTGACATCAATTACACCAGATTTCACCAACGCTGATGTTAAAAATACTTTGTTGCTGCCAGTAGGAAGGAAGAGGCTGCTCTGCTCAGGTTTGTTTTGCTGCTCTGTTGTGGGCCATGTATTCGGTATTCAGCACTGAGGAGCCTGGGGCAGCTCTGCTCCAGGACCACCTCCTGGAGACCCAGCAGGAAACCTTCTCCCCGTGCCCCAGAGGTCTCAGAAGGTCACCCCATCCATGGCAGGTTGCACATGAGCTCTGCCACCCCACTGGGGACTCGGCTCAACCCCTAATGTCTTGTGTTTTGGTGCCACAGGATCACTCCAGGGAACTGACCCGCAGGATTTGGGGCCCGTTTCCAGCAGAAAGCAGAAGTCAGGCAGCAAAATACTATTTCCTGCCCAGATTCTGTTTTCTGTGTGCTGCCTCCTACACAACTGCACGCTGGGGCTTCCAGCCTTGCACAGGTTGGCTGAGATGAGACTAATGGCAGAGGGGATAAGTCCCTGCAGCACAGGGAGTATGAGCAGAAGAGAGACTGGAGGTTTTTTGGAGGAACTGCAAACTATGCAGGGAAGAGCTCTGCAGGGAAGGAACAGAGACCTGAACTGGCAAGGAAGGACCCACAAGTTAATCTGAAAAACAAAGTGAAATGGCGATTCTTCTTGTAGGCAGGTGGGATTGTAAATTACCAGTTTGGAGATGAAATGTGAGATTAGGGCAATCGAGCTGTTGAGGGATCTGGAGCACAGGTCTTGTGAGGAGCAGCTGAGGGAGCTGGGGGTGTTCAGCCTGGAGAAAAGGAGGCTGAGGGGAGACATTCTCACTCTCTACAACTCCCTGAAAGGAGGGGGTAGCCAGGGGGGGTTGGCCTCTTCTCCCAAGTCACAGGTGATGGGACCAGAGGAAATGGCCTCAAGTTGCACCAGGACAGGTTCAGATGGGAGATTAGAAAAATGTTTACCCTGAAAGGGTTGTTCAGCCTTGGAATGTTCTGCCCAGGGCAGGGGTGGAGGCACCATCCCTGGAGGGGTTTAAAAACCGGGCTGACAGGGTGCTCAGTGACATGGGTTAGTGGTGGGATTTTTTTTAATCAGAGTTAGGTTGATGGTTGGACTGGACGATCTGAAAGGTCCCTTCCAACCCAGATGATTCTATGAATCGAAATGTTTCAGGCAGAGCTCAGGGATGAACTATTGTACTATGAGCTGATGTACTATTCAGTACTGATGATTTTTGCTGCTATTTGCCTTTTTATTTCAGCAGGTCTCCTCGACACCCCAGGTTCTGACAGCACTTCATTTCTGAGGAAGTGAGGATGCTCTTGGAAACCAGACCCCTTATTTAAGTATTTACTGTAAAATTGGCTTTAGGGGCCCGACTCTGGAATTGCTCGTGGCTGGTACCTGACAGGCCGTGTGATGAACTGCTTTATCGACCAGACACCTCTAAGCAAGTTCACTACATTTTTCCAATTAAATTACCTTTTCCCCTGACAAGGCTTCTGTCACTCAAAATTCAACCTCAAAGAGCTGCAACTCAAAAGATGAACAACAAAAAACCTAGAACAAGAAAAGCCCTAGCCCTATTCCCAAAAATGCCAAAGAAAT
>VZTM01012663.1:83720-111666 GCA_013400555.1 Jacana jacana | reverse complement strand
CCCCTCCTTTCCCTGCCTCAATACCCACAGCCTTTTTTTTTAACAAAATAGTGAAAATAACTCATGCTCAGGTAGGCAATATTTACTTCCTGCCAAACAGCAGAGCTTTGGGATCCTGCTGAGATTTGAGATATGGAGGGCTGGAGAGTAGAGCTTTGTGTAATGGTATCGAAAAGGGGAGATTTCCAGTTGGTCCCACTTTAGTCTTTAGCAAAAGACTGCAGGGAGCAAACCTTCTGAGCAGGTACCACAAGCTGGTGGGGTTTCCTACCCGTTCCCCCCCCACCCCTCCCTGGTTAGGACAGCTTTACTGGGCACCACGGTAAGAATGAATTACCCTTTCTTAAACCAGCGAGCGCTCTCTCTCCTGGTACCCAGACAAAGAAGATAGTCTCTTACGTCCATAAGAGCGGCATTGATGTAGTTGCTGCTCTCCCCATCAATGGTGATTAAGAAAGGCAGACATCTGTCAGGTGGCAGCGTATCCATGAAGCGGTTCTTGTCGTGGTTCCTTGGCAGGCAGGCGATGCTGCAGTCCTCCGCCTGCAGGCGGGGGGTCACCGAATTCAGGGTCTGTGGGAGAGAGGACGCCGGGCTGAAATAACAGGCAAGGGACCCCAGCTTCCCCAGGTTTTAGGTTAAAAATATCACAGTGTGGGAAAAATGTGGGACATTGGCAAATGAGAGCTCCTGTCGGTCTGATGGAGCTGCCGGGGCTTTTCAGGGAGGGGCTGGTTAAGCTGCTGGTGTAGAAGGCGCCCCATGTACCCCTGAACAGATTCCACACAACACCCCTCCCAAAGGAATAAAACAAAGAGCACAAAGAGCTGTGCAAACCAAAGCTCTCCCTGGTTCACAGCCACTGCTCTTCACTCCAGACAGATATTTTACTGCAGTTTTATCCAAAGGAGGATATTCCCTATTTCAAACAACTTTGCAAAGCACATAAACACGGGGTGCTTTATTTTGTGGTCTAAAAGTAAGGGACCAGATGCCATAAATGTGATATGAAAACCCTCCCCCTTAAAATAAATGCAATTCATCTGCAGGCAAAACCACTGTCAGCACGTGAAGAGCGCGAATACCTGAAACTCATCCTTGAGATGCGAGGAGTTTGTCTGAGAGTCTATTCTAATCATATCAAAATAAGCAGCTTTGAATTCACAGACAGGAATGGCGGTTTCTCCACACAGACAAGCTTCTAGAATGGCATCATGAATAAAGATGTACTGCTCCTACCAAATTAAGCAAAGAAACAAAAATTATAGCCCTTGAAAAACAACAGATCGTTCCCTCTCCAAGGATAAACAGGTCCCCTCCACGTGGCAAAACTCAAATTCAAGGTGGTGTCCATCAGTCCATTAAATAATGCTTTGGTACAAACCCAATCTTGTCCTAATTGGGATGCAGTTAACAAGGATGTTTTCCTCAGAACCAATTTAAATTCAGAAAATCTGAAGAGCGCAGGCACAGCAATTTGTTTAATGGGAGGTTTGCCGTCGGCGTGTGGGTTTCTGCACACACGCCACAGACTTGTTGCCTTTACTCATTTTTCCTTGTTTTTTTTAAAAAAAATCCCTTTCAGCCATACAATTCTAGCAGAAAGTGTGAATTGCTGCAAGTGCCACTAGTGTGAGCAGCAATTATTTGGCAGGGCTGCATTCTCCCTCCGCTCGGGCCAAGCAGTACCACTGACTGACTGAGTGACAGCCGGCCGCGGGCCACGAGCAAACCGGAGGCTGTCCCAACAGAAACACCATTTCTGCCTGGTTTTTTGTTTTATTTCTGACTTGCCTTGAGGTATCCTGCGTCCCAGAAAACTCCATTACTCTTCCTGTCAATTCTTATGCAATGCCCTTTACTCACCCTGAGAGTAATAGACGTAGAACGTGTCCATACAGGAGATGGGACAAGAGGAAACGGCCTCAAGTTGCACCAGGGGAGGTTTAGGATGGATATTAGGAAAAAAATTCTATACCAAAAGGGTTCTCAAGCCTTGGCAGAGGCTGCCCAGGGCAGTGGTGGAGGCACCATCCGTGGAGGGATTTAAAAGCTGGGCAGACGTGGTGCTGAGGGACATGGGTTAGCGATGGGTTTTGTCAGCGTTGGGTTGATGGTTGGACTGGATGATCTGAAAGGTTCCTTCCAACCCAGGCCATTCTGTGATTCCATGATTCAACCAGCCCAGCCTCACCAAGCTACTGTGGGCACCCAGGAGGCTGTTAACAGCACAAACATTAACAAGAGCACACACCTGGGGACCATGGTGGTGTTCTGGCACCACAGCCCGTGCTGTCCTATGCCCATAGCTATGGAGCTATGGCCATCACTGTTGTCTAGATGACCGTAACAAGAGCTTCCTGCCATTTCAGCTTTTGGGGTTTTTCTTTGCTGTGTAAGTATGAACCTCTGAGAGGTGATGAGAGGTGAGAGGCAATAGGGAGAGAAAGAAAAAGGACCAACAGCAGGGGTGTTAATCCACATATAAGGGCAGATTAAACTGGGATTGCAGCAGTCACACTGGAAGACCCCACCCCATGCCCTGCAGCCAGGGGGTTGGTGACCAGCAGCATTTCTTTGTGCCACTGCCACGGGTCACAGCATGGCATAAAAAGAGCACCCAGTGAATTACAGCGACACGCCTGGCTGCCAGCTGCAGAGATCTGCACGTGGTGACAGGAGAAATAACTTCTGGGGTAGATGCCCACGTGGAGGGCAGGAAAGAGAAGGGGGAACCCACTTTGGGTGACCTGTCTTAACGTAAATCAAGAAGCCATGTGTCTGTGGAAGCTCAGTGATGCTCAGGTGGGAGAAGGGGAGATGTTACAGCTTCATCACTAAGGCAACGGTTCTGCTGCAGAGTCGCTGAAGGCATGACAGAAGGCAAAAAGGGCAAAAAAGGGAAAGGGCTGGGCAATGAGGTCAATAAAACAAATAAAAAGAGTTGAAAAGGGAGTGAAATGGATGTAGTAAGTCAAATTGTAGATAAAATTCTTGGAGATAGTCTAAAACTGGTGGCAACCGGTTGAAATTTCAACTTTGGGTTCCTGGAATTGCTGGTACCAGAGCTGGGGAGAGACATGCCAGACAGGCCTAATGCAGGGTCTTCTCTACCAAATCCTCCTCCCTTTTCCTTCCATTACACACTCAGGTGGCCACTTGTTCACATGAAGACTGAAAGAGATGGTGGGTCTGTTGCAGCACCCTGGTTCTGGGAGCTACTGGCATTGACCAGCGCTCCCCTAAAGGACATCACCCCTCAGTGGGGGCTCAACCGGCTGCTCTTCTCAGAGTATCAGTGAAATCCTGCCAATTTCCCGTTTCAGAAAGCTGTGGGAAGGCCAAGGGCCCTACCTCTGTCTGCACCATGTTGATGCGACGGGAGCGTAAGGCTTTGACGCAGTTGTAGATATCCACGACTCCCTCTCTCTCCGCCATGTCCAACATGATATCGATCACGATGTAGCAACCTGTTCGTCCAGCCCCAGCACTGAAAAGAATCAGTGAATACCGTGAGGAACAGCCCTGGGAAAACAGCTGCAAACTTTATAAACCCCTTCCTGAGAGCATTTTAATGAACTCATTCGGTTCTTTATCTTCTCCCCTTCTCTTCACAACGTCCTTTAAATCTTTTGATGCGCCATCAAAAACGTTTCCCATCAGATTTGATCCACTAAGTACCAGCAAAAAAAAAAAACAATTTAAAATAATACTATTGTTTTCCTCCTTTTATCACCCAGATCAATACTTAGAGTAAAACACAAAAGTTAGTTAAACTGCAATCATGGAGGATTAAGCTCAGGCACTTCAACATATGACAAAATTTGGGACTGTTTAGTTTGAGGAAGAGGAGGCTGAGGGGAGACCTCATCCCTCTCTACAACTGCTTGAAAGGGCATTGCAGAGAGGTTGGTGCTGGTCTCTTCTCACGGGCAATGAGCGATAGAAGGAGAGGGAATGGCTGCAAGCTGCAGCAGGGTAGGGTTAGGCTGGACATGAGGAAAAAGTTTTTCCCAGAGAGAGTGGTCAGCCAGTGGAATCAGCTGCCCAGGGAGGGGGTGGAGTCCCCATCCCTGACTGTGTTTCAGAGTGGATGAGATGTGGTGTTGGGGGATCTGGTGTAGGGGAGAACTTGTAGAGTGGGGCTGATGGTTGGACTGGATGATCCCAAGGGTCTCTTCCAACCTGAATGATTCTATGATTCTATGTGCAACACCAAACTACCTAAAAAGATAGCCTGAAGTATGTGATTTAGCTGGTGAAGCTCCTGCAGGAAAACCCCATAAAACCTCTGGCTGTTCTATTTAGGAAGAGTGAACTCAGATCCAGTTCTTTCCAAAGGCTGCAGCAGACGGCCAGATCCTCCCGCAGCGTGAATGAGGCAATTCAACAAGGGACCAACAAAACACTTCCAAGGGCTGGATACTTCACAGGAGGCTCCTGTCACTGCTCACACTCACAGTTGTTGGAAATAAAAAACAACATTGAATCATTCTTCCTCTTCTGTACCCACCTGCAGTGGACAACGATGGGCCCAGCGCTGGGGGGGTTGGATAGTTTGACTCTCCGTATGAAGGAAAGCAAGCCCGTGGCGTTGTAAGGAACTCCATGGTCTGGCCAGCCAGTGAAATGGAACTGTTTAACTTCACGGATTTCATTGTAGCCCCTCTGTAAAAGTCAAAAAAAAAAACCCAAACCCACCCAAAACTTGAGCAACCAAACAAGAAAAGATTATGAACTTGAAAGAATTCAAAGTTATTTAATGGACTAGATATTCTCTGGCTCAAATAACGGCAACACCGCACACTGAGAGAACCTACATGCCGCTTTCATCATCGCACCGATGACAGCAATGACATCACAGAGCTTGAAGATGTCATTGTGGGTTTTTTTTTGCCAGCTAGGACAATGACCTGCTACATTTACAGGCAATTACAGGTTGTAGGGAGGTGGGGGTTGGTCTCTTCTTCCAAGAAACGTGATAGGACAAGAGGGAACGGCCTCAAGTTGCCCCAGGAGAGTTTTAGGATGGATATCAGGAAAAAACTCTGCACTGAAAGGGTTCTGAAGCCTTGGAATGGGCTGCCTAGGGCAGTGGTAGAGGCACCAACCCTGGAGGTACTGAAAAGATGGGCTGACATTGGGCTTGGTGGCACGGATTAGTGGTGGTTTCTGTCAGTGTTGGGTCGATAGTTGGACTAGATGACCTTAAAGGTCGCTTCCAACCCAGACAATACTATGATCCTACCACCTGGCACTGTAGAGGAACCAGTGCAAGCGCTGCCTCCTCCACACTCATTCCCACCAGGGAAGAGGGTTTTGCCCAGCCCTTTCAAAGCATGCTCACCCTTCCCAGTGTGAAGGTCCTGACGACGTACTCCGCAAGGGGCTCCATCTCGATGCAAGTCACTTTGAAGTCACCATAAACTTCTGTGTCATCGGGCCAGTATTTGTAACACTTGACCTGAGAACAATAGGGGAATGAACTTTGCACCAAGGGAAAAGAAGAGCTTGAGGACACATTACAGCCTGGCTGTGTTCCACCACATCTGTTTCCAAAGTGACCACATGCTCCTGTGGCTTGCCATGCCTACTGGCCGTTCCGTCAAGCTAAGCACCAGCTACTTGGAGTTTTCCCTGCTTAATGCACCCACACTTAGACGCCAAACTCACCTCTAAATGAGCTTTTTTAATATTTTTTATTTTGTAGTGCTGAGCTAGGGAACACAGTTCCACTGATGTTAAACTGGGATGCATTTCCTATCAGCCACCAAACCGCTGCTCGTAATCCCAGATGTTTTATATTATCCCAGAAGGGTGTGTTACTGCTAAACGGTAGATAATTTGCTGATTTCTTGCCACTGATGCCTTGGCTCACCAGCCCACTGACCCTACCCATTTGGGTGACCCCAAACACCAATCTATGTTGGTGAAAAAGGAATTTTGGATTCAGGCAATTTTTAACTGCTCACGAAAGCGGCACAGAAAGGTCCCTTCCCACCATGAAGGGTCTATGAGAAAGTTAGCTTTGGTTCTACAGGCTGCGTTGTAACCCACCCTCAACTCTCCCCCATCACCCCTCCCAGGACGGGGGGACCCCCTGAACGAGACTATTCCCCATTCTGCTGACAACACCTCTCATCAGCAAGTTTCCCCTTCGGCTTGCAGCATGGACATCCACCCCTTGAGTCTGGTGTCCAGTTCTGGGCACCTCAACAAAAGAGAGATATCGAGGTGCTGGAGCGAGTGCAGAGGAGGGACACGGAGCTGGTGAGAGGCCTGGAGAATAAGGCTTATGAGGATCGATTGAGGGAGTTGGGATTGTTTAGTGTGAGGAAGAGGAGGCTGAGGGGAGACCTCATCCCTCTCTACAACTGCTTGAAAGGGCATTGTAGAGAGGTTGGTGCTGGTCTCTTCTCAGGGGCAATGAGCGATAGAAGGAGAGGGAATGGCTGCAAGCTGCAGCAGGGTAGGGTTAGGCTGGCCATGAGGCAAGAATTCTTCCCAGCAAGAGTGGTCAGAGCCTGGACTGGGCTGCCCAGGGAGGGGGTGGAGTCCCCATCCCTGACTGTGTTTCAGAGTGGATGAGATGTGGTGTTGAGGGATCTGGTGTAGGGGAGAACTTTGTAGAGTGGGGCTGATGGTTGGACTTGATGATCCCAAAGGTCTCTTCCAACCTAAATGATTCCATGATTCTATGATCGAAAAATAAAGGAAAACAAACACTTACTCTCCCGACTTCCACTAGATTTGTGACCATCACAACGCAAGCCGACTGCTCCTGCCATATCATTCTCCAAAAATCATACACGGTCTCGTGAACGGGACCTGTAAGAAAAATCCTGGGTAGCACCGTGTAACAAAAGAACAGCTAAAAACAGGGCAAGGGGCAATGGGTGCAAGCTGGAACAGAGGAGGTTCCACTGAAATAGGAGGAAAAACTTCTTCATGGTGAGGGAACCCTGGCAGGGGCTGCCCAGGGAGGTGGTGGAGTCTCCTTCTCTGGAGACATTCCAAACCCGCCTGGAGGCGTTCCTGTGTGACCTGCTCTGGGTGTTCCTGCTCTGGCAGGGGGGTTGGAATAGATGACCTTTCAAGGTCCCTTCCAATCCCTGAGATGCTGTGATTCTGTGTGTAATAAAAGCCAGCTCTTTGCAGGGCTGACACACACGAACGCACTTGCTCGGAGATGAAAGCCTGGTGAGAAACCACATCGTCTTAGCCGTGGTGACTCCGGACTATGCTGTGACTTCTAATCAACGCTGGATCTCCTCAGTTTAACTGAATTACCACTTGAAAGACATTAATAGCAGGCGTTTCCCGTCGCGGAACACTAGAAGTTGCTTGAAATCTGCCAGGACTACACCTATAGTGACATTTCTAGGTTTGTTTTACGCTTGTTAAACCCAAGGTGTGGAGGGGAGCGTGAGCATCTTCTAGCTGAGGAGATGCCCACACGGAGAAGCTTTGCTCCATCCTGAGGAGATGCCCACACGGAGAAGCTTTGCCTCCTGCTCTGCTGCTGGGACAAAGACACCTCCAGTTGAGGGACAGGGGCTTTTCCCTGGTGACAACCATCTCGGAAATACCCCCCTGAGCACGGTCCAGCAGCAGTAGAGATATCACTGGATATAACACCTGGCTGAAGACCCAACCGCATTGCTTCGCATGCTGGATGGAAGGCTGCACACTAAAGCAGCAGTAACTTACTGTGTCCTCTACGTGCTGGTATGTGCAACGATTTACAAAGGAAAACAGAAATAAAACACAAATGTAGACTTAACTGCCAGAGGAAGACTTGTTTAGGCAGCACTAGGTGAGAATAAAAGAACGTGTGGACAGAAATTGGGAGCATCCCGCTTTCAAACAAGCCTTTGGTTTGTCTTTCCCGTGTGCAGCTGCGATGGACCGCGGGCGCAGACAGCAGGGTATGTCCAACCGCCTGATTACACTCACAGATCAAATAAAGACACATCTACATCTAAGTGTTTCTTACTTTCATTCATAGCCTCTGGTATTTCAGCGCATTCTTAACTTAAATCTATTTGTTTTTCCTCATTGCGAGGAGTTTTATCAGAAATACAAAATGAGTAATTTCCATAGAAATTCAATTTTTCCCCTCTGACTCCTCTTTTTATTAGCCTTCCTCTTACAAAGAGGCTTTGTCCTTCTCTGGCCTTATTTTACCCAGATTTTCCGAGATATCATTTAATTTATCATTGCTATCTTCACCGTCTCCATCCCAGAGAGTAAAAAAACCACGTTGAAATCGGGAAAGAAAAATGCCTCGAGGCGGGAGGAAGCCGTTCTCCTCTCTGCCCACACGCCTCTCCTCGCTATTCATCTTCAGAACTGGGAACCCTGGTGGGTAGCCTCTGACTTTATCTGCTGAATTTATTACTCAAAGAGTGGCTCAGGAGCTAATTAAGACGATAAATCAACGTGCTTTTCGGCCTCCTCTATGCACCTCCCGCCTCAAGAGTTTGCCGTGGGGCAGGGTGACAGCTCATGGGAGAGGATGGGTATGTTTTCTTTCCTCCTGTTTCACCAGAACCCTGCTGGACACCAGAGAGGACGCTTGTGGGGTTGGAGTAACGCCGGGAGGTTCTTACCTTGGGTTGCGATGTAGTGGCTTGGTCGCTGATATCCCTAGAACAGCAATATTGGTCGGTTTGAGTACCGGGTTGCCAGGAGAGAGGGGAGAAGAGCAGCGTAAGGCACTACAGAATTCTAGCCTCTAGACAGCGTTTGCAGAACAAACCAATGTTTAAGAGCAGCATGAAGCTCAAAAAAACCTAAAAAAATGGTTAATACTGAAAAAAGTTCAAACGACAACAAATAAAATGGAAATAAGAACATCTGACTCGAACAGACATCGCAGTGTACTGGGAAGGAGTGTTTGAAATGGGTCCCTTGGGCCTAAAAATTAGTCCTCTGCTGGTATCATCTCCCCAGCAAAATACTTGGGGGGCACCTATTTAAAATACGGTAAAAATTCTCTGTGCCACCAGAGAGTTGACCTGCGCTCCCAAATCATCCCATATGAAAAAATACACACCTTTTGTCTTCTTACAGGGAAATTTCATGAGGCACAGAGAGGTGCCACATCCGAGCCCTAACTAACGGGGACAGCGAGTTCCCAGCCCAGAGCTGGACACGCTGGGGTGTGCACAGAGCCAGGGTCCTGCTGCCAGCAAATCTTCTGCAAAATACTTGGCACTAGTGCACAAAGTGTGCATCAACTACCCTGGGCACGATACACACAAGTATATACACATACATATAGATAGAGGACTGGAGGGAATGGCCACGAGTTGTGTCAGGGGAGAGTTAGATGAGCTGTCAGGAAGAACTTGTTCTCCCCAGAGTGGTCAGGCACTGGGATGTTCTGCCCAGGGAGGTGGGGGAGTCACCGTCCCTGGTGGGGTTCAAGAAGCGTCTGGATGAGGTGCTACAGGACATGGTTTAGTAGCTCAGTGGGTAGGACTGGTGACAGGAGGAGGGTTGGACTGGATGATCTTGTAGGTCCTTTCCAACCTTGTGTTTCTAGGATTCTATGGTTTCTATGAGATCGATGGATACTCTACACAGCTACACCTTTCCCATCAGCCGGGTCTGTGGCAAGGCTAGAGATACTCTGCAGCATAAAGACTACAAGACAAAGAGAAACCCTCTCAAGGAAATAATTCAGAATACATTTTGACCACAGCCAGCAGGTGGAGGGAGGTCATCTTCCTCCTCTCTGCTCTGCACCAGGGAGGACCCATCTGGAGCACTGGTTCTAGTTCTGGGCTCCCCAGTTCAGGAAGGACAGGGAACTGCTGGAGAGGGGACAGCAGAGGACCACAGAGATGATGAGGGGCCTGGAACATCTCTCTGATGAGGAAAGGCTGAGGGACTTGGGTCTGTTTAGTCTGAAGAAGAGAAGGCTGAGGGTGGATCTGATCTACATCTAGAAATACTTCAAGGGTGGGTGTCAGGAGGATGGGGCCAGGTTTTTCTCAGTGGTGCCCAGGGACAGGACAAGAGGCAATGGGCACAAACTGGAATGTGGGAAGTTCCATCTCAACACGAGGAGGAACTTGTTTACTGTGAGGGTGGCAGAGCCCTGGTAGAGGCTGCCCAGAGAGGTGGTGAAGTCTCCATCTCTGGAGACATTCAAACCCACCTGGACACATTCCTGTGTGACCTGCTCTGGTAGTGGATTGGACTAGATGGTCTCCAGAGGTCCCTTCCAATCCCATAACATTCGCTGATTCTGTGATCAGCTACAAAGTGGAAGGAAACTCTAGCATTGCTGGCAAAGAGAAGACAGAATTTCACTGGGTACAGACATCACAGAAGAACTCCAATTATTTTCTAGGTTATGGTTTTATTAGGCCCCTTGATTCAAGTATTGCATCACAGGGGAGCTCGTGTCCTTGGATTTCTGGTTTTCATGAGATGCTACTTAAGTGAAGGATTTCAGTGTACCCAAGGAGTTTATAACTTTTTCCACAGGATGCTTTGTTATGCTGTCTAGGGTGAGAGCACCTTCCTCTGGGGCTTAGGAAAAAAACTAGTGAGTATTTTACTCTTGGCTTTACAAGAGACCAAGATCCATCAAATAACAACAAAAAAAAATTCTCCTGGAGTCCTTAATATCCAGCCCCAGCTTCAAATCATGAAAGTGGAACCTGTGCTACGCTGTTTGACACTCAGCAAAGCTTTCCAGAAGAAGGTAAAAGTGTCACTTTAAAACTGCTTTAACTTGTACCTTTCCTGTCTGGTTATAAATGACATTCAATTTACTCCTAAATAAGCGAAACAACATCCTCAGGGAACTGGAATTATTGCAAATCTGGGAGAGTTTTCTTGTTTAAGGCCACAGGCAAAGTACCCTGGGCCTAACACTTCACCAAGACTGCTGTGTAAAAAGACCCAAATAAAAATAGTGATATAGCTGGAGCTGAACCTTTACAACCGGGAAAGGCAGGAGGGTCTTAAATCATTTATCCACTAACAGTGGACAGGAAAAATTAGGAAGGTGCAATAAGAGAGAAAACTAACCACAGCCATGGATTCTAGAACCACTTGTTCTGGCTGTTCCGGTGTCCTCCCTCGAAAGACTTTGGGATTACTTTGAACATGATGGCTATTTTATTCCTAGTGTGTTAACCAGGTAAGAGTTGAGTGTTGTTAATCCAAACACCTGGCAGAATGTGTTCAGATTTCCTGCTTGTATCAGGGTGGTGGGGTTTTGGTTGTTTTTTTTTAATTTGCAATTTAATTTGTACTTTAACCAAAGGATGGAATTTCAAACTTCAGAGATGAGGAAAGTTCTAATGTGTTTAAATACATATATGTATATATATGCTTGTGTATATACTTTGTAATACCTAAATTAGAGCCTTAAGACGAATATCAGCTAAATATTGTATATGTAAGTTGTTGGTAAAACAAACAAAGACACCCTCCCTCCCCAGGCCATCCTCCTTCCCCTTTTGCCACACACACATTGCTACAACTTCACGGGGACATTCTGGGGTGACTGCCCCCTACTCAGCTTCTCACATGTAAATGGGAAGGGGAAAAGAAAAGCTCCTGGCCAAAATCATCATAATTAATTAAAAAACAAAACAAAACAAAACAAAATACCAACAAAAAACCCCACCACCACCAAAAGTGACCAGCAAATTCTCTTTAACAATTAAAAAAGCCTGAGTTATCTCACGATATCGAACAATACTCAGAGCTATGGCAAAAGGCTAAATTAGCTTTTCAAAAAACAGGTAGCAAAAATATTCACACAAAAGGAAATCTTTCAAAGGGACAGATGAGACAAATTAGATGAGGCATGCATAGTTATCTAGTGATCAAAATAGTATAGGAAAGCAATTAATAACGATATCTATATTAAATATTTACAATAGGATGCTGTTATTCACATATAGTGGTACTTACATCCCTGTACAGCCAAATCTACAGCCCAAACCAAAGTCAGATGTGAAAGAAAGCACAACAATGTCAGTGAGTACTAGGACGTAGAACAAGGAAAGTGTACATTTTGTTCTTAATAAAAGAAAGCTTTCAGTAAATTTGTAGGCATAACATGCAATAGTTTCACATAGAGGAGCTGGCAAATTGAGGGAGAAAGCTGTGCAATCCACTCACGTCTATGTAGTTGGCATTAATGTAATCTGAAGATGGATCATCTTCAACAGGTTGCAAAATCACCCTGGAGTGGTCATCTGTAAAAACCAAGTGGTTACAGGGCCTTTTTGAAGTGTGATTTTTTAATTATTATTATTATTTTATTTATTTTTTTAGAGTAAGATACTACGGTTAAGCCATCTAGAAAACCAAAAACTTGTCTGAGGTCTCCAGTTACTTCAAAACCATTCCCTACGCTCCCTTCAGTGCAGCCGAGAGGGACCGCACCGCTAGGCCTGCCTAGGAAGACACAGAAACCGGGATACCGGCTCAAAGTCCCTTTCAAAATCAACTCTGCTGAGGGCAAACCTAGAAAACCCCAAATCTGGATGCCCTGCTTCCCAGCCCAGCCTGCCTGAGTCCGTAGGGAGATGGTAAAACAGTCAGTTGAGCAACGGCCAGCGATGCACTTGGGACTCTACCCGTTCAGGCCCTTCTCCGAGAGCTTCCTTCCCACTTGGCTCCATCCCATTTGTAAAACAGCAAGGAATTGTCTGATCCCCAGGGGTGAATCTGAACTACTGAAACTTTACACCTGGAGCCAAGAGGCAGAACCCTCTGCTTTTAGCTGTGTCTCTTAACCGCCCCTCGTACGAGGCCTGCTCCTGGGGCGCAGCAGCCATCAGTCACACACAGCAGAGAGGTGTCTGCAGCTCTCAGATTTACCTGAAATAAACAGTGACTCTAGAAATCTGTCACTGGACTAACATCCAAACGAGTGNACCCCTGAGATTCAGGGATTCTGTGTTGCTACCGTATGCTTACCACAGCTGCCACAACAGAGAGGGAAAGGCGCCATTCAGCCGGAGTTACAAAAGGAAGAAAGTTCAACTGCGACGACCTCCCCCCCTCCCCCAAAAAATATAAAATAAAATAAAAATTTATATTAAAAAGGAATCAAATTGCTGGCAGAGGCACTGTCCTCCTTCTCCACTGGGGGTATATGCGGGAATTCCCACCGGAGACTTGCAAAGAGAGAGAGAGAAGAGGGCAGGAGTGACACACGACCCGGGGTAGGGCTGAGACCGAGCACACATACTCACATGCTATAATGTTCCCATAGCGGTTCTTTGTTCTGTTTTGATCCTTCTTAGCGACATCCCAAGAAGCTGACTGCCCCTCAAAGAAACTCTATAAATAAAAGACGTTCCGAAAGAAAACATTCCGACCATTAATTTATCTCCAAAAAAAAAAAAAAGAAAAAAAAGAAAAAAAAAGAAGAATTGAAAAAAAAATCAAATGAACAGTTTATAAAACCTGCCCTGGCACACGAAGAGAGCTCAGCTGTGCTCCCCCACTTGGGTCACCCCAGGCAGCAGGGTGGGACAGAGGTCTATCTAGAGAGGAAGGGAGGCTCCCTCCCCATGACTGCTATGGGGTCGCTGGGCACCTCATGGAGGGACTCCAGAGGGATTTCAGCTCCTGGAATGGCCAGGGGAATAAACTGGCTCAGACAGCCTTGCTATGGAAGAGTGGTGAGCTGAGGAAACACAGGGAGACCGGTCACCCTTCTAACAACACAGGTTTTAGTTACTACAGAGCCACCTCTGGAAGGAAGCCTCTTCTGCCCATCCTTATCACCCATGTTGGTCTTCCCTCACATCCCTCCCTCTAGCAAAATTATTCTAGATGTTTTGAACTCTGAGTCTGATCTCTTGGTAGTGATAGAAGCAGTTTTCACTCCTCCTTGGCTCTTTCTTCATTGCCCGTAGGTACGTTACAGCTGTTGTGGGTCTATGCTATTCTTTCCTTCCAGATGTTCTCTTACCCTGAGCTGGGGAAGTTACCTCCAGAAAGTACAGAGCAGCCAGGGAAAGAAAACTTTAAGGCACACACTCAGAAGGCAAAGCCCGGGCAAAGGTGAGACGTTAAGGAGACAGAAGTAGCAGAAAATAGGGAAAACACGTGATGTGGCCCCAGGGACCACCCTCCCCCCCAGCAGCGCTGGACACTTGGGCCCTGAAGTTAGGCAGAGCATAATGAAGCGTATTTGAGTAAAAGAGAGGAAAAGAGAATAATATTCTTTTAAAAACCACACATTTATTTATTCCAGTTCTTATGTTACAGTAGAGAGAGCTGCAGAAAGGAGAGAAGGTTGAAAACTGAGTCAGAAGAGGTTACTTACTCGGAGAAAACTCATTTTAAGCTCAGCTGCATTGCATGCAACCTTGGCAGTGCCATTCCCGTCCTTACTGTGTGTCCTGCCTGATAGCCTAATCCCAAAGAATCACAACCAGAAGCGAAATGAATCTGTGCTCATCTTCTACCTCCAGTGCTCAGAAGGTTTTTTTTTGCTTCCATTTCAATGTTAAAGTTGTAAGTAGACATGCTCAGGCAGGTCTAATTAGAACTTTGAGAAGTTACTACCCTCGTCACGTCTTTACGGCTTCTCAGCTGGAGTTTAGTCCCAGTATTGTCCTACTGAGACCAGTCGGTTCTCCTCACAAAACCAGCCAGGTTGTGTCTTCGCTTTAACCTAAACCAGCAGATCTGCACTGAAGATGGCTGGGAAAGCTCACATAGCTGACTACAGCTTTGCAACTAAGAAGCAGCAACAAAAGGGCGGCAACTTCTTACAGCGTGCCAGAAAGATTCAGCAGGGTATGTCTTCTTATGCCCTAGAGGATACAGAGAGTGGTTTTTCCAGGCACTTTTAATGGCTCAAACCATTAGATTCCACTCACTACTTCACTTTTGGGTTACACGTGTAGGAATCTCACTCCTGCTTAATCTGCTTGTCACTTAAACCCGTGACATTCGGTTGCCTCCTTCCGCAGAGCGGCGCAAAACGAAAGGCCGCCCCTTTCCCAGGGATCATTGGGTTGGTTGGGCTTTTCTTTTCCCCCTAGCAAAAACCCCACCCCTGGAGATCTCACCTCGTACTCCTCTTTAAATCCATAGCTGTCCGAGGTCTTCATGAGGTTGATGTGCTGCAGCAGGTCGGCCACCCTGATGGCGGGGTGCAGCTGCCCCGTCTGGTAGGGGGACTCGGTGCCTTCGCAGAGGTAACGGGGGACGTCCAGGAGGCGGCTGGACTCCGCCGTCGCGCTGTGGTTTTCATCTGCACGGACAAGAGGCAATCACCGCGTGAGGCACCCGCTGCTACGCACGCACGGCAACATCGAAACACCTATTCTCACACTCTTCCTTCACCAACACAGGTCTAAGGGCTGAGAGCGCCCGGCCCTTACTCCCCGGCACAGAAATACGTCGCAGCACATAAAGGAGTTGAACGGGAAGCACACAGGAACGTTCACAATCCTTCACCCCACAATAAAGATGTCTGAAGGGCGCTTTGTCTGAAGCTACAAAGCTGTATGGCCTCAATGTACTTGGGAACTCCAGCCTCTATCACCCAAAGTCACTTCTTTTTAACGGGCAGCGTGTACCAACAGCGATACGACACCTTACACGATACATGTGTACACGCCAGCAGTGTGCCCAGGTGGCCAAGAAGGCCAAGGGCATCCTGGCTTGCATAAAGAATAGTGTGACCAGCAGCAGCAGGGAGGTGATTGTCCCCCTGTACTTGTGTCCAGTTCTGGGCACCTCAACACAAGAGAGATATCGAGGTGCTGGAGCGAGGGCAGAGGAGGGACACGAAAATGGTGAGAGGCCTGGAGAATAGATCGATTGAGGGAGTTGTGATGGTTTAGTTTGAGGAAGAGGAGGCTGAGGGGAGACCTCATCCCTCTCTACAACTGCTTGAAAGGGCATTGTAGAGAGGTTGGTGCTGGTCTCTTCTCATGGGCAATGAGTGATAGAAGGAGAGGGAATGGCTGCAAGCTGCAGCAGGGTAGGGTTAGGCTGGCCATGAGGAAAAAGTTTTTCCCAGAGAGAGTGGTCAGTCAGTGGAATCAGCTGCCCAGGGAGGGGGTGGAGTCCCCATCCCTGACTGTGTTTCAGAGTGGATGAGATGTGGTGTTGAGGGATCTGGTGTAGGGGAGAACTTGTAGAGTGGGGCTGATGGTTGGACTTGATGATCCCAAGGGTCTCTTCCAACCTCAATGATTCTGTGATTCTATGAAATCATGAGAAGCCCATGGTGGCATCAGCGCCCCATTTGTCTGAAGCCAGCAAAGAGTAAATGGAGATCCCAGGAGAGAAGAGGAGCAATTACGCTGCCTCCATCCGGGAAGACAAATCAGCGCTTCCCACCGATCTTTTAACTCGGGTCTTCTGGCAGAGAAATGGAACTGTTGAGGGTCCTGACTGCAGCCCCAGCTCTTGCTCTGTATAAACAAGCAAGTCTCCTCCACTGCCCTGTGCCACACCAATCCTCTGAGCAAAACCCAAATGTCAAAGCCACATGAAGTAATCATATTTAATCAAGGAGACACCAATTTTAACTTTTTTTTTTCCTTTCTAAACAAAAAACAAACAAACAAACAAAAAAACCCCAATCACCTGTTCAGATTAATTGACAGCAGAAGAAAAATTCCATTTGAAACCTTTCTGGGAAGTGGGTATGAGAGGTGGGCAGCCCGCCCCTCCTGCACTCCCTTGAAATCAGTTTCCTTACAAAGGACCCAGATCAGGAAGTAAAATGCTCCAGGGAAAAAGAATTGAACACCCCAAAGGTTGGACTCTCTACAAATTCCACCCCTTCATGCCTTCTGAACTGAGATCTCCTGGTAAGAACCCTGGTGCTTTGAACAGCCACCCAAGTTGCTAATTTCACTTCATTTACGCCCGACTGTGGGTGACAGGCGGCAGCCGCTCTGTGTTGTAGCGTCACCCGTACTGAAGCACACACGTCTCCCACCACCTCAGGATTTGCAGTTCTCCCCATTCCTCCCAGTGTACTTACCGGTAATAGGCACTTCAACCCAGTGAAGCAGCAAAAAACAATGAGTGAACAGAACAGAAGAAATTTATTTCAGGACTATATTAGAAAATGACTAAAAGAAAACGACATTAAACGTTGCTAAAGCTTCACAGTAGGTAACAATGAGAGCTGTTTTAGAGGTAAGGGTGGCATTATTATGCCATCAGTGTAATGACAGGGACTTGAGGAAAGCAAAACTGTCACACTAAGGTAGTGCTAATGTACACAGACTGGAGAGTAGCATTAATAACCCGTACAGGAAGAAAAAGAAACCTCGCACAGCTACAAAGTAATAAGAACTTTGTGTAAAATAACATATTCTATAATTTAGAGCCCATAAAATTTTGCTCAACTCCGAATAAAATGGAGGAAAAAACCTTTTTGTGGTGCTGGGCCGAGCAAGGGCTACATGGAGATGGAGGAGGTCACACAATCCAGTTCCAAAGGAAGAAGCCTACAGGTATCCAACCCCTTCACGTGGTGAGCCCCAAATCTCCTCTCCTCTAGTCCAGCCCATGCAATCAAAAACGCTACCTCTTCCAACTAGCATTATGCTGGGAGCCTGCCACGGCCAAACACCATGGAAACTCAGACTGGAACTAATTAAGAGTTTCTCAATTAACTCCTTGTCCGTGCTGTTGTTCCCAGCTGCCCGTGCCTGGGTCTGCCACAACACCGTGGCCACACTTCGACCTCTGGAGCTGCTTATAGCCCGATGGAGCTACTTGGGGATAGCCTGGCGAGTACCACCAGGCAGTATCTATGTAGCTTGCAAGGGTCTGAAACAAATCTAAAAGATACTAGATGACCTTAGGAGAATTTTAGGAAAATACTCATTTGTTTTGTGACTCTAAGTCCATTAATTTAATTTTGGGAAGGACTCAGAAGTACTGAGTCTAACCCTTTGCTCTTTCGGCCAACGCTGCTCTTTCACCAGCCCTCATAAACTTCTCCAGCTCCCTGGTTAGGTTTCCTCAGCCCAAAGCGGAAGGCTCCAGCATCTGATGGTTTTAAGCCTTCTGAGACACCATCATAGTCTAGAAGATGGCATCTTCTAAAACTGGGAGGAGTGGCTGACACACCAGAAGGCCGTGCTGCCATTCAGCAGGACCTGGACAGGCTGGAGAGTTGGGTGGGGAGAAATTGAATGAACTAGAACGAGCACAGGTGTAGAGTCTGGCATCTGGGCAAGAACAACCCCAGGTACCAGTATAGGTTGGGAACTGACCTGTTGGAGAGCAGCGTAGGGGAAAGGGAGCTGGGGGTCCTGGTGGGCAGCAGGATGCCCATGAGCCAGCACTGTGCCCTCATGGCCAAGAAGGCCAATGGCATCCTGGGGTCTATTAGAAGGGGGGTGGTCAGTAGGGCAAGAGAGGTTCTCTTCCCCCTCTACTCCACCCTGGTGAGACCCCATCTGGAATATGGTGTCCAGTGCTGGGCCCCTCAGTTCCAGAAGGACAGGGAACTGCTGGAGAGAGTCCAGGGCAGCACTACAGAGATGATGAAGGGAGTGGAGCATCTCCCCTAGGAGGAAAGGCTGAGGGAGCTGGGTCTCTTGAGCTTGGAGAAGAGCAGACTGACGGGTGACCTTATTATAAATCTGTAAAGGGTGAGTGTCAGGAGGATGGAGCCAGGCTCTTCTCAGTGACATCCAATGACAGGACAAGGGGCAATGGGTGCAAGCTGGAACAGAGGAGGTTCTGCTTAAATATGAGGAGGAACTTCTTCAGGGTGAGGGTGAGGGAACCCTGGCAGGGGCTGCCCAGGGAGGTGGTGGAGTCTCCTTCTCTGGAGACATCCCAAACCCGCCTGGAGGCGTTCCTGTGTGACCTGCTCTGGGTGTTCCTGCTCTGGCAGGGGATGGGACTGGAGGAGCTTTCAAGGTCCCTTCCAATCCCTGAGATTCTGTGATTCTGTGATCTGCAACGTTATCAAGAGGAAATGGGCAGGACATGACTTGATAAACCTCCTGCAGGGTGAGTATAAATGGCTTGACCAAGAGCAATGACAACTCACAAGGAGTGATTTGCTCTCAGTGGCAGAGGACACTTTACACAAAGGTCTGCAAAGGCTCCTTCTGACTAAACTTCCTACTGATATTCTTACCCACAACTTGCATAATGGGATAGAAACCCCCTGTGACAAGCACCACAAGCACTTCACTGGCACAGGATCAGAGTATGGGGATTACTGGGGAGACAGTGCAAAAATCAACCAGGTGAATTAATCAGCCAACGCGGCGCGTGTGGGCAAAGGACGGCAAACATACAAGTACAGACTGGAGAGATGGGCTGGGTGAGGGCAACTGGGATCTTAGCGGGTAACTCAACACAAGTCAGCAACACGAGGGCACTAAAAAGGACAAGACACAGGTCAAGGAGGCAGGAACACTACAGGTAGGGCAGGGGGGTACCCAATCCCCTTGGCAGCCAGGCTTCCAAGAACTGTACCTGACCTGGGGCAGCACAATTAAAAAATTCAGCCTATGAGTTGGGAAGTGTTCCAGGAAAACAGCCATGGCAAGTTCAGAAACGAGGAGCTACACGATGCCGAGTGTAAGAACCGAGTCCAACTCCAGCAGAAGAGAGACAGTTGAGGACACAAGCCTTTCGGTGGATAAAAGGCTGTTTGGAAAGGACAGGAATGTGCCACTTCCCCGTATTTGCTATTTTCTCAAAGGGAAACGGTTCAATTTACAGCAATGAGGCCTCGGTCTAGATTAGTCTAGTTAGGAAAAAACTCGGAGTGAGCAGGAATAACACCCAGCATTAACGTGGGTAGTAGTAACTTACTACCTCACTGGGAAAATGGAGCTCGGGGTCCCAAATAATCCTAACACGGACCTGGATGTTGTTTTTATGTGGGATGAGAGCAGCACTGGAAGGTGCCACTGCAAAAGTAAAACTCTCTTCACTACAGACTTTGAAAACACAATAGACAACCAGTTGGCAGAAACAGTCTGGCAAGCAGCCTCAGCGACTGACGGCACCTCAGTACCACGAATGGTGTTTAGCAAACCAGGAACTCGGGTACAAATTACACTCCTACCTCCGTATTTACAAAAAACCCAACACCACCACAAGCCTAAAATGTGCATTCAGTGTCAGGTGCAACACAGGTTGACCACTCCCAACATCTGCTCTTCTTTTTAAAGTAAGCCCAAGGCTGAAAAACCTCCTAGTTCGTGTCCCCTGGAGAAGGTACTGAAGAGAGGAGTACACGAACACTTCTCCCGAGCCTACAAAGCTGTTCCTTGTTCTTGGATATTTTAAATTTCTTCCCTTTCTACATTTCTCTTCATTCTTGTTACTTGGACAATCAGACTTTGGGTACAAAATAAGAACAATATGGATTTGGACTGTAGTTTAAGAGAGTTCTAGTGTCACATGTCAGTTCAGTGGAACTCAGGTTTAATGCTCTGGGGAGAAAAGTTTTAGTATTTCCCATTTACCTATTTCCTCAGTTACTCTTCGTTTGGAACTGACGAGGAATAACTTCATAATGAGAACACACAATCGTTTTCAGCCTAGAAGGAGTCTAATTCTGAGCTGATACACTGAGTATAGGGCTACTTCCCAACAACAGCACGGCTGTCTGGTACATAAAACAAGCTCTCCCAACGCTCAACCATGCAAGGAGACAAAACTCATGCAGGAATGAATAATGAAGGACTGGGCTCCTCACCTAACACCGCTGTCGGCACAAGTGGATCATTGGGCACTGTGGGAAAACAAAGCTCATGAAGAAATACATTACCCTCAATTTGTGTATATTCAGGAATAAAAACAATACACTTCAGAGTATAACCAAGTGATAGCTAAACCCCAGCAATTTTGTTAGAACAGGAACATGGAATGAGCAGACAGTTCCAGAAAACACCCTGAATGGAAGAGGAAAGAAAGGCAGTGTTTTGAACTCCAGAAACGTAATGATAAAGGCAAAGAGAATCTTACTGAAACGAAATAAAGACATTACATGCAATTTAGTTTTTGAAAGGGCTCCTCCTCCACTATTGTTCTTTTGCCTCTACAATAAAGGCTCACTTTCACAGAACCAACTCCTTTCCTTTTAATCCCCTCCTCTCCTGTAACACTTGAATAGCTCTTCTCAAAATAAAATGGTTTTTCTTCAGAGTCTTCCAAAGAATTAAATAAAATTATATACATATTTACAGTGAATAGCTTTTTTTATGTGCAGTCCCAAAGATGCTGCTCTTAGTGAATATAGGAAAGTCAGATACACAGGTGTGGATATTTGAATAAAATTCAGAGCATTTTATCACACATTATTACAACTAGAACCATGCAGAAAGAAATGTGCTGTTTCAGACAGAAATGGGCAGAATCCAGAATTTGTCTTTCTTCCAATCTGGAACAAATACCCGAAACACCAACAGCTCTGTGACAAAACTGGGCTCCAGTTCTCAAAACACCTGCCTGAAAAGTTTGTCTCACAGCAGGCAACCCTGGGAGCTCGGAAGGTGCTTTGCCTCAGCAGAGATGAAGGTCAGGAGAACTCAATCTTCCAACACCCCAAAAAATCACACACCAAGGATGCTGGAAAACAGCCATGCCAAACCTCTTTGCCAACCCCCTGTGACAGCTGTGGTGGGGAGGGCTCATGAGCTCTTGGTGTCACCTCAGTCCCTCTGGAAGGCTGCCCAAAAGCTTGGCAGCCCCGGTTCCCTAACAGCCACGTAGGCTCCTGATGGACACTTTGCCTGGAATCCGCCATCATTCAGTCCAACCCGAAACCCTTTTTGCAAACCTGCCTCCACGGATTTCAACGCCAATAAAATATCAAACTTTGGAGAGTTTTCAAACGGTTCCAGCCAAAACTGCACACAGAAGCTCACAAGCTGATGCTGAACTCCATTTGTAACTGGTTAGGAGACACTTAAAAAGTTAGCGTTGTTTGTGGCTTGGTAAACTGAGCGATAAACCCTCCTCAGAAACACATTTCCCTTGAAACAGTCAGGAAGGAACTGAACAGTCAGGGAAGAGTCTTCAGGGGCATGGAGCAACCTGCTCTGCTGGGAGGTGTCCCTGCCCATGGCAGAGGGTTCGAACTGGGTGATCTTTAAGACCCCTTCCAACCCAAACCATTCTATGATTCTATGGCTTTGCTGCGGCACGGTGACTAGTACGGGAGGCAGGAGAAGGGAGACAAGGTGCTCGTTCCCAAAAGCTGGCGATTCAGCAGCAGCTCAGGCTGCTCAGATCTGTTTAAAGCCAAGCCACCAGTCTGTGTGGCCATGAGAAGGTCAGGTTCCCACCAGCTGCATGGCAGAACTGCATCCCTTTGGTCACTTGGACGTTAGCTTTGTGGTTCCCAGTCTGCCTTGCTTTTCTGCAAGACTGGAGCATACATCTTCTGAGAAACAATTGAGGGAGCTGGGAGTGTTTAGTGTGAGGAAGAGGAGGCTGAGGGGAGACCTCATCCCTCTCTACAACTGCTTGAAAGGGCATTGTAGAGAGGTTGGGGCTGGTCTCTTCTCACGGGCAATGAGCGATAGAAGGAGAGGGAATGGCTGCAAGCTGCAGCAGGGTAGGGTTAGGCTGGCCATGAGGCAAGAATTCTTCCCAGCAAGAGTGGTCAGAGCCTGGACTGGGCTGCCCAGGGAGGGGGTGGAGTCCCCATCCCTGACTGTGTTTCAGAGCGGATGAGATGTGGTGTTGGGGGCTCTGGTGTAGGGGAGACCTTTGTAGAGTGGGGCTGATGGTTGGACTGGATGATCCCAAGGGTCTCTGCCAACCTGAATGGTTCTGTGATTCTAAGACAGAGGGCAGATGCTCTGGGGTGTGCAGGGCAGTGGCAGCTACAACCCAGACGCGTCCCAGTCAGAAACCCAAACTGCCCAGCTTTGTGAAAACCAGACAGTTGACAAGTCTACAAAACAGGATGATGAATTCAAAGCAAATTTGCAGATCTATAAACAAGCTTGTTCCTGAACTTCATGAACAGCAATGAAAATTGTCTGTTTCCTTCTGTTATTAACATCTTTACTGCCAAAAAAGAAATTAATTTGGACCTTATATTATTATTCACAGCAGACGTGGTGTTGTGGAGCAATATTTGACATGTTGGTCTTAAATATCCTCACGAGGGAAAACTCAATTTCAGATTTTAATTGAGATGGTCTAGAAGTGTACTATCTTCTCTGGAATAAGGGACCATGCACACTGGAAGTACCTGCAAATATTTCAATCATTGGCCACATAGCAGTCAGGATGTGAACACCCCTTTGGGACTAGTAGCTTTCCCAGAAAACCCAGAGTTTACACTGGTTTTTCCTTAAAAAGTAGAATTGTTTTCTGTGTCTCTCTATTCACCCACGCTCTGGAGTATCTGTTGCTGCTGTACTTACATCTGGGGCTGAAGTTGTGGGAATCCATGAAGGTGATGGAGAGGGGGTCCTCGGCGTGCAGGGTGCTCTGGTCAGCGTAGCTCCTGTCCATGGCGTTCACCATGTGGGTCATCTCCTGGCGGGTGGTCCCCATGGCATCCTTGCGCTTCTTTGCAAGTTTGCTGCCCAGCCAAAAACAAACAAAAACCGACCCAAACCACCTTAATATTTGATGAGCATTATCCATGTCACCATCCCTGACTGTGTTTCAGAGTAGATTGGATGTGGTGTTGAGGGATCTGGTGTAGGGGAGAACTTGTAGAGTGGGGCTGATGGTTGGACTGGATGATCCCAAGGGTCTCTTCCAACCTGAATGATTCTATGATTCTATGTGTACAGCAATCATCAGCTACAATCCCGAAAAGTTTGGCTGATTTTTTTCCCCTCTACAACGTTTTTTTTTCAGCCTGACATTGAGAAACCTCCGCTACGGAAGAGCCACGGTGTGTGATCTCTGAACAGGCACCGAGGCCGTGAGGGAAGCACTAATTCCTGCATCCTGGGAAGATTAGCTTTGTTTTATTTATTTATTTATTTTATTTCCTGTGGAGTAATTACACTAATATAAACAAATTAGGGAATATAATTACATTTTAACTGAAATGATAAATAAGAAGCATCTGTGCATGCAGTTTTATCAACCACCTCCATTTAAATCTGTGCTGGGATTTGATAAATGGATAATTCATTCCCCTTGCTTGCCTTGTCAGGAAGAAATTGTTTAACCTTCTAAGCTACTTTGTTAGTCAAAAAACCTAGGAAATAACAAAAGCAGCCCAATTGTTGGCTATAGACTCGTGTTACCTTCTGTCTTCTAAGCTGTTCCCCCCAGTCAGTGTACAAGATACAACACGATACCAGACCTTACTCCTGACTCTCAACTTTGGCTCTTTATAAACCAAACCAACCCCCCCCCCCCACCACCAGTTGGGAACACCTTAAACTTTGATATGAACAGTTTCCCACTCTAAATGTACCACAGTTAATCAGCAACCTAATCTGTGCATCTAAGCATCCCACCCCAAAATGAAGCCAAAGCCCTCAGAGCGCACACTCCAGAAACATCCCTCGATTCCTTCCTTTCGATGAAGAACCGGAGGTGATTTTTCACCGTCTCCAGGAAGTCAGTTGGAAGCAGACACCGTATTTTAATTGTGACTTAAAGCCCACCGCTCTCAAAGCTCGAATGCCAAGCAGCAGGGCCTGCAGAGCAGCAGGGAGGGTACCTGGGTTCTGCAGGAACCGGTGGCACTCAGTACTCTGAAATCTCCCCGCTTTCACCCGAAGCTGAGACTGCAATATAAGAGACAGCCAACCTGCCTCTTTGCATAGACCTGACACCACGAGGGAGAGACACAATCAATCATCACCGAAACGACTGGGTTCTTGAAAATGTACGTTTGAAAACCAGCCTGGCTCCACGAGCCTTTTCTGCATAAAAAACCACCAAGTATCCTGTTAGCTGTTTAGACAGCGCTTCTCTGACAGTTCTCCGACTGCTTTGCTCTTCCTCTACTCTCCCATAACTTTTTATATTCTGTGCCACACTCTAGCAGTAGACAGAAAAGAATATTAGTGTAAATTATCAGTCCATTTATTTGCCAAATCCTGGGAATGTCCACCAGAGAGGACCTCTAGGGCAGGAAGCACTTAAAAGTGTTTGTGTGCTTTGGAAAAAGGTAGGGCATTGTTTCCTAAGCTAGGAGCTTTGGTTTGCAGTGAGGTCCCACACAGTAGGACTGGGATGGACAAAGCACTCCTGAGAATAATAAAGGATCTTTCACTGGTCAGACTCATCTCCTTCTTTTGTGTCGTTCCCTGCCCCCTCCTCCCCAGTTCTTTCCACAATTAACAGATTGGGAAACTGCTACTGAATAACCCCCTCGCTACAAAGGTCTGAAAGTTGGCCTCTAAACCTGTGAATTTTTCACCAAACCCCCGTGGGGTGCACATATCAGTTACATGCAGGTGTACCAGTTGTTCAGTGAAAACTAAAAAGCCCCTGAAATGCATTAGTCCATATATTTACTCCACACATTTCGAACTAAAGACAAGTTGGTTTAGATGATAGGGTGGTCGGACCATGCAGACCATCACAACTTCCAGAAGCAAAACTGCTTGAGCTTTACAACTGGTTCCCAGTACTATCAAAGCTTACACAAAACTCCAGCCCAGGCTGTTGAAGTTTCAAAGCCTTTCAGAGAGACTCCACACAACGAAGAGCGAGTGAAATCCTAACGCCACCTCAAGAAACGGAACAAAAGGCTATTCCATCTCATCTCTCCACGATATTAAGCCCTTCTTTGAAGCATCCCTTCGTAATGAAACTTGCCAGCTACGCTAAATGAATCAACAGCTATTAAGGCTTTCAAGTTATTAGCTTATTACAGCAGCTACTTTCTCATTCCTGCGCTCTGCTTCAGTTCCCAAGAAGGTCCATTGTGCTGTGGCACCTCAACCCAACCCGCTGGGAAATGGGAAGATGGATCTATAGCCCAGCAGCTCCCAGTTCCCCCGCCCCCGGGTTTGAGAACTTCTTTTTCCTCTCCTTTTTCCCTTCCCTCACCAGGCTGAAGGCACAGGCAAGCCCTGCTTCAGGAGATTGAAGAAAGTCGTTAGGTTAAAGTACTTGAGGCTGGCAGAAAGTGTAAATGATCCTCATTATCTGCTCTGGAGGATCCATTTGGGTGAACCTTCCAGGTGGGAGCTGGGAGGGAAAAGGGCTCCCTCATAGGAACTGTGTGGTTAATTACCCGGAGCTGAAGCAATTGTTATTTAACAAGGAAATTATAACTTGTCACAATAACCTGGAGAATGGCAGTTAGCTACGCCAGCTATTTCTTTTCTGTCTTCAGGTTTGCTTAAAGGAGTCAACTGATCTGCTTCAACACGTGGAAGAGCACCGTTATCAGACACCACCGGTTCATTTCATCACAGCACTTGAGTGCATTCTGGGAACCCCTGCTGAAGTCAAGAGCTTTAAACATTTATTTAAAATTAAGAATGTGAATGACTACTTTGCTCAGTCCCAGCCAAAACGCACAAGAATTCAGGGGGTGACACGTATGAAAAAAAGAAGTCAACGTGGCTTCGGGGAAGCAAAACTTCACGTGAGCCCATGTCCCAGGGTGAGAGCCACACTTTAAAATGTGCAAGGAAAAAGTAAAAAAGGAGGGAAAAAATAGAAGGTTGGTAGCCCAGAGGCAGACACCTGGCCCTGCCATCGGGAGGGCACAGAGCTAATCGGGAAGGGCTGGCATCTGCCCACGATCTGTGGAGGAAACGTGGTCTCTCCCGGTCACCCATGCGCTAAGGAAGAACCATTTGTGATTCCCAAGCTCAGCTCTCCAGTCAGGAAACCGGGAAAAGAGGGCAGGGTTTGTTTTTTTTCCTCGGTGTGATGTGTCGCTGTGAATCGTAACGCAAATTAAATTATGATTACAATAAACTAAAATGACAGTTATGGGGGAAAAAAAAACAACAACCAAAAACCAACCAAAAACCCACAGCAAAAAAAGCCAAAGTCTCAATACACAGTTAGAAATACAATATCCCTTTAAAAAAAAAACCAGGGTAAGAATAAGGGGAGCAATGATGCAAGCAAGTTTTTCAGGCCTGAGAATAAAGAAAGGCAGCTATCAATAAAGCTTTAGGAAAATTATAGAGGCTGTTTTTCTTTTTTAAAAAGGGATACTGCATCTTTCAAACACGTTAAAATAGTAAGTCACCCGTATTCTACTTACAGATAGTAGGAGTAAGAATAGTAGCTCCTCCTGGCAAGCAAATCACAGACAGTGGAAAAAGAGAAGCAATGGTGAATGAGAAGCGTGACTCTGTCACATCCAGTAAAGCAGAGAAATGTGCGTTTAAAAATAAAATAAAATAGAAAAGTGAGTGTTCCTCTGGTTAGCATTTCCACTTGCTCATGCACTGACCAGCCCCGCTTTGCCATGCAATTGAAAAAAAAACACCCAAAAATAAAACACGCTAGCATATAAAAATGGTTTGGTTTTTCGAAAGATCACTTGAGAAAAAAAATCACATGCTGAGATTTCACTTGTCGCCAAAAAAATCAGAGAATTCAATGGATTGTGTATTTTTGACATGCAGTTGAGCATAATCTAATGATTACCACCTAGATGCCATGACAAATGAGCAGCTGGGTACAGATCTTGCACCGTTAATATGCTTTGTACTTTTCAGTGAGGAAATAAAAAAAATAAACAAAACACCAGAACAAACAAAACCAAAAACAACCACAAAAAAAAGAGAAAAAAAAATAACCCCACCCAACCGAAAAACTAAAAAGACTGAAAAGACTGGAGGACTGAAAACATGTAATCGGGACAGCAAATTCCACCTCTCTCATCTCAACACCCTGGTGGGGGCGCAGGTGCATCCGTATATGTTTGCGGGGGCGCTGTGCGGAGTGGGGGTGAGCACACACTGGGGGGACACTGCTGGGTTTGGGGCAGCCCCCCCCCCAGGGCACCGACGTGGGCACCTCACACGGACCCCCC